>WEDG01004525.1:0-36229 GCA_017591395.1 Schistocephalus solidus
GGCTTATAAGCCGTCATCAGCCAGTCATACCCAATCCAAAGTGTACACCGATCTCGCACAAAGGAACATGTATGTTCCGTTGTGCCCTGGAGCTCAGACTAGAGCCCTCGCAGGCGGTCGCATAGCGACGTGTAGCATATGATGAAATGGAACCGACAAAGACAAGGGAGACCGGAATGGCCATTTCTGGCTTATTAGCCGTCATCAGCCAGTCATACCCAATCCCAAGTGTGGCACACCTGGGATTCGAACCCGCGACCTTTGGTATTTGAGTCAAACGCTCTACCATTTAGCCACGGGCTCGTTTTTTTTGTCGGTTGTGATCGGGAATATGATGATAGTGTGGGGCTCACCGATCTGCTTAAGGAACATGTATGTTCCGTTGTTCCCTGGAGCTCAGACTAAAGCCCTCGAAGGCGGTCGCATAGCGACGTGTAGCATATGATGAAATGGAACCGACAAAGACAAGGGCGACATGAATGGCTATTTCTGGCTTATTAGCCGTCATCAGCCAGTCATACCCAATCGCAAGTGTGGCACACCTGGGATTCGAACCCGCAACCTTTGGTATTTGAGTCGAACGCTCTACCATTGAGCCACGGGCTCGTTGTTTTGTCGGTTTGTGATCGGGAATATGATGATAGTGTGGGGCTCACCGATCTGCTTAAGGAACATGTATGTTCCGTTGTTCCCTGGAGCTCAGACTAAAGCCCTCGAAGGCGGTCGCATAGCGACGTGTAGCATATGATGAAATGGACCCGAAAAAGACAAGGGAGACCGGAATGGCCATTTCTGGCTTATAAGCCGTCATCAGCCAGTCATACCCAATCCCAAGTGTGGCGCACCTGGGATTTGAACCCGCGACCTTTGTTATTTTAGTCGAACGCTCTACCATTTAGCCACGGGCTCGTTGTTTTTGTCGGTTGTGATCGGGAATATGATGATAGTGTGGGGCTCACAGATCTGCTTAAGGAACATGTATGTTTCGTTGTGCCCTGGAGCTCAGACAAGAGCCCTCGCAGCCGGTCGCATAGCGACGTGTAGCATATGATGAAATGGAACCGACAAAGACAAACTAGACCGAAATGCCCATTTCTGGATTATTAGCCGTCATCAGCCAGTCATACCCAATCCAAAGTGTGTCACCGATCTGCACAAGGAACATGTATGTTCCGTTGTGCCCTGGAGCTCAGACTAAAGCACTCGATGGCGGTCGCATAGCGACGTGTAGCATATGATGAAATGGAACCGACAAAGACAAGGGAGACCGGAATGGCCATTTCTGGCTTATAAGCCGTCATCAGCCAGTCATACCCAATCCCAAGTGTGGCACACCTGGGATTCGAACCCGCGACCTTTGGTATTTGAGTCAAACGCTCGACCATTGAGCCACGGGCTCGTTGTTTTGTCGGTTGTGATCGGGAATATGATGATAGTGTGGGGCTCACCGATCTGCTTAAGGAACATGTATGTTCCGTTGTTCCCTGGAGCTCAGACTAAAGCCCTCGAAGGCGGTCGCATAGCGACGTGTAGCATATGATGAAATGGAACCGACAAAGACAAGGGAGACCGGAATGGCCATTTCTGGCTTATAAGCCGTCATCAGCCAGTCATACCCAATCCCAAGTGTGGCACACCTGGGATTTCGAACCCGCGACCTTTGGTATTTGAGTCGAACGCTCTACCATTGAGCCACGGGCTCGTTGTTTTGTCGGTTGTGATCGGGAATATGATGATAGTGTGGGGCTCACCGATCTGCTTAAGGAACATGTATGTTCCGTTGTGCCCTGGAGCTCAGACTAGAGCCCTCGCAGGCGGTCGCATAGCGACGTGTAGCATATGATGAAATGGACCCGGCAAAGACAAGGAGACCGAATGGCCATTTCTGGCTTATTAGCCGTCATCAGCCAGTCATACCCAATCCCAAGTGTGGCACACCTGGGTTTGAACCCGCGACCTTTGGTATTTGAGTCGAACGCTCTACCATTTAGCCACGGGCTCGTTGTTTTGTCGGTTGTGATCGGGAATATGATGATAGTGTGGGGCTCACCGATCTGCTTAAGGAACATGTATGTTCCGTTGTGCCCTGGAGCTCAGACTAAAAGAGCCCTCGCAGGCGGTCGCATAGCGACGTGTGGCGTATGATGAATGGAACCGACAAAGACAAGGGAGACCTGAATGGCCATTTCTGGTTATTAGCCGTCATCAGCCAGTCATACCCAATCCCAAGTGTGGCACACCTGGGATTCGAACCCGCGACCTTTGGTATTTGAGTCAAACGCTCTACCATTGAGCCACGGGCTCGTTGTTTTGTCGGTTGTGATCGGGGAATATAATGATGGTGTGGGGCTCCACCGATCTGCTTTAGGAACATGTATGTTCCGTTGTGCCCTGGAGCTCAGACTAAAGCCCTCGCAGGCGGTCGCATAGCGACGTGTAGCATATGATGGAATGGAACCGACAAAGACAAAGGGAGACCGGAATGGCCATTTCTGGCTTATTAGCCGTCATCAGCCAGTCATACCCAATCCCAAGTGCTGGCACACCTGGGATTCGAACCCGCGACCTTTGGTATTTGAGTCGAACGCTCTACCATTGAGCCACGGGCTCGTTGTTTTGTCGGTTGTGATCGGGAATATGATGATAGTGTGGGGCTCACCGATCTGCTTAAGGAACATGTATGTTCCGTTGTTCCCTGGAGCTCAGACTAGAGCCCTCGAGGCGGTCGCATAGCGACGTGTAGCATATGATGAAATGGAACCGACAAAAGACAAGGGAGACCGGAATGGCCATTTCTGGCTTATTAGCCGTCATCAGCCAGTCATACCCAATCCCAAGTGTGCGCACTGGGATTCGAACCCGCGACCTTTGGTATTTTGAGTCGAACGCTCTACCGTTGAGCCACGGGCTCGTTGTTTTGTCGGTTGTGATCGGGAATATGATGATAGTGTGGGGCTCACCGATCTGCTTAAGGAACATGTATGTTCCGTTGTGCCCTGGAGCTCAGACTAGAGCCCTCGCAGTCAGTCGCATAGCGACGTGTAGCATATGATGAAATGGAACCGACAAAGACAAGGGAGACCGGAATGGCCATTTCTGGCTTATAAGCCGTCATCAGCCAGTCATACCCAATCCCAAGTGTGGCGCACCTGGGATTTGAACCCGCGACCTTTGTTATTTTAGTCGAACGCTCTACCATTTAGCCACGGGCTCGTTTATTTTTTCGTTTGTGATCGGGAATATTATAATAGTGTGGGGCTCACCGATCTGCTTAAGGAACATGTATGTTTCGTTGTGCCCTGGAGCTCAGACTAGAGCCCTCGCAGGCGGTCGCATAGCGACGTGTAGCATATGATGAAATGGAACCGACAAAGACAAGGGAGACCGGAATGGCCATTTCTGGCTTATTAGCCGTCATCAGCCAGTCATACCCAATCCCAAGTGTGGCACACCTGGGATTCGAACCCGCGACCTTTGGTATTTGAGTCGAACGCTCTACCATTGAGCCACGGGCTCGTTGTTTTTGTCGGTTGTGATCGGGAATATGATGATAGTGTGGGGCTCACCGATCTGCTTAAGGAACATGTATGTTCCGTTGTGCCCTGGAGCTCAGACTAAAGCACTCGAGGGCGGTCGCATAGCGACGTGTAGCATATGATGGAATGGACCCGACAAAGACAAGGGAGACCGGAATTGCCATTTCTGGCTTATAAGCCGTCATCAGCCAGTCATACCCAATCCCAAGTGTGGCACACCTGGGATTCGAACCCGCGACCTTTGGTATTTTGAGTCGAAAACTCTCTACCATTTGAGCCACGGGCTCGTTGTTTTTTCGATTGTAATCGGGCATATGATGATAGTGTGGGGCTCACCGATCTGCTTAAGGAAAATTTATGTTCCGCTGTGCCCTGGAGCTCAGACTAGAGCTCGTGCAGGCGGTCGCATAGCGACGTTTAGCATATGAATAAATGGAACCGACAAAGACAAGGAAGATCGGAATGGCCATTTCTGGCTTATTAGCCGTCATCAGCCAGTCATACCCAATTCCAAGTCTTGCACACCTGGAATTCGAATCCGCGACCTTTGGTATTTGAGTCGAACGCTCTACCGTTGAGCCAAGGGCTCGTTGTCTTGTCGGTTTTGATCGGGAATATGATGATAGTGTGGGGCTCACCGATCTGCTTAAGGAACATGTATGTTTCGTTGTGCCCTGGAGCTCAGACTAAAGCACTCGAAGGCGGTCGCATAGCGACGTGTAGCATATGATGAAATTTAACCGACAAAGACAAGTTAGACCGGAATGGCCATTTCTGCATTATAAGCCGTCATCAGCCAGTCATACCAAATCCCAAGTGTGTCAACGATCTGCACAAGGAACATGTATGTTCCGTTGTGCCCTGGAGCTCAGACTAAAGCACTCGAAGGCGGTCGCATAGCGACGTGTAGCATATGATGAAATGGAACCGACAAAGACAAGGGAGACCGGAATGGCCATTTCTGGCTTATTAGCCGTCATCAGCCAGTTATACCCAATCCCAAGTCTTGCACACCTGGTATTCGAATCCGCGACCTTTGGTATTTGAGTCGAACGCTCTCCCGTTGAGCGACGGGCTTGTTGTTTTGTCGGTTGTGATCGGGAATATAATGATAGTGTGGGGCTCACCGATCTGCTTAAGGAACATGCATGTTACGTTGTGCCCTGGAGCTCAGACTATAGCACTCGCAGGCGGTCGCATAGCGACGTGTAGCATATGAAGAAATGGAACCAACAAAGACAAGGGGGACTGGAATGGCCATTTCTGGCTTATTAGCCGTCATCAGCCATTCATACCCAATCCCAAGTGTGGCAGACCTGGGATTGGAACCACGGCCTTTGGTATTTGAGTCATAATCGTATTCCCGATCACAACCGACAAAACAATGAGCCCGTGGCTCAATGGTAGAGCGTTCGACTCAAATACAAAACTTTGCGGGTTCGAATACCATGTGTGCCACACTTGGGATTGGGTATATCTGTCTGATAATGGCTTATAAGTCCAAAATTGGCCATTCTAGTCTCCCTTGTTTTTGTCGGTTCCATTTCATCATATGCTACATGTGGCTTTGCGACCGCCTGCGAGAGCTCTTGTCTGAGCTCCAGTTCCTACAAAGGAACATACAATTTCCTTAAGCAGATCAAGGAGCTCGCACTATCATCATATTCCTGATCACAACCGACAAAACAACGAGCCCGTGGCTTCATGGTAGAGCGTTCGACTCAAAATGACAAAAGTTGCGGATACGAAATCCAGGTATTGATGCTTTAGTTGGGTATGACTAGCTGATGATAACTATACAGAAATGGCATTCAGTCTCCTCTGTCTTTGTTGGTTCCATTTCATATATATATATATATATATATATATATATATATATATATATATATATATATATATATATATATATATATATATATATATATGATATATATAGGGCTGTTGTGCATTCCATCGATGGGTTACAGTTCTCACTTGTCCCGTTTTGCCTTGTTTTTCAATCTAGATCCCCACCCGTTGTCACAGAGCAGCCTTTGATATAGGCATAATTATATTACTGGTAAAGACAAGGGAGATTCGAATGCCCATTTCTGGCCTATTAGCTGTCATTGGCCAGCCATACCCGATCCTAGCTTCTGCGGCGCCCAAGGCGCCAACTGGAGTTCAGTTGGGCAGAAGTCCAAATTTCTACCCACTGCGCCGTGAGCTCGTTGTCGGTTTTTGATCGGGAATATTAACGATGCTAGTTATGTGCTTAACGAAGGGTTACAGGACTCGCATCGCATTTATCATCCCCGGAAAAACTTTGGAGACGAAAAAAGAGGGTGAGTTCATGGACTAAATTGTAGTTTTACAGACGTTTCATAAGCGGGAAGGATTCCAAAACTTCAGTAAAATTCAAATTTGGTCAATGAACTCACCCTCTCTTCTTCTTTGTATTTTTCGGGAGACGATGAACGAGAGAAGATATCTGGACCTCGGATTGCTACGCATATATAATAAATTAAATTAGCTAGAATTTCTTTCGAATAAAATTACTTTATAATGAAAATTTTCGAACCAATAGGTTTCCTGTGTTTTAATTTATCTGGTCGAAAATGGCTGTTTTTGCCTCCACTTGACCTTGAGAAATTTGTATTAGACATCCAAATAGATATGCCTATTAATACCCGCCTCGTCTGAGGGCTTTTCCTCTTAGATTACGCAGCCCTACCTTGATGGGCAGGCGCCAACGATGTGAGTATTAACCCATGCAAATAGGTTTTCTGTGTCCAGTGTATGCATGACTACCTGGAATAAGCGTTCTCGTCACCTCAACGCTAACTGGTGTTGATGTAAACGGCTGGGTAAAGATTTTCCGAATTGGCCACAATAGACTGCATCACAACTGTTACACAGTATATTGTTTACAATTGTTTTCTTTTGGATTAGCCAACTCTATTCTTTGGGTTTACGAGCTGCATGCGAAAAGCTGTTGTTATCTTGTGCGCTATTTGTATCTTAGGGAAATAAAGTTGTACTCGTATTTCTTTCAAAATGGTAACACCAACCCATCATCTGACGACCACGGATCATATAAGTTTAAGCATTCTTCTTACTTGAACTTGGAGCAGTCTAAAAGTATCCCCTTATATGCTTGATTCTACTTGCCTTCGCTGCGGATCAGCTAAATGTTCCCCCAATCGATTCTGTTAATTTCATGCAGTAGGTGTTAGTTTCTATCACATAAAGGCTCATAAGTCCGGAAGGTTTAGATTGTGTTTAAAAGAAATTGTTAATGTTGGATACGAAAATTTTCACAATAAAGCTACTCGCATCTTTCGAGATTTTTGCACTGAACTGGCTGTGCACTGGCTGTGAAAGTAACGGTTTTCTGTTTTAAATGGCAAAATAAAGGCTATATTTCACTAGATTCTGTCAGAGAGAGGGAGCTAGAATCAAAAGACTATTTTTCTTTCATTGATGTTTAGATCCCGTGCATATGCATCATCTGCATCTTGTTTAAAGTGTACTTTATTATTGTATGCGGGTGTTTCAAGGCCAGTCATCTTCGGCTATATTACGGTATCCCGTTCGGTACGTACTCTGAGGACCACGAGTCTCGCACAGATTTTCCTCTTAACAGTATCTAGTTTATCAGAGACCGTATATTTTCAAAAAATCAACCTGTATTACTCATTTGCTTTTTCGTTTACTTTGTTCTTTTATCGATTTCGCGTACTGGCCATCGTAGATAGTATAGCGAGAGCGTTTTTCCGCCGATGCGAAGTTAGGTTGTATTCCTTACTGTGCTTGGCTGTGATTGCATCACTCGTCCGACTAATTGAGCCGTGTGGATGAATACAGGACTGCCGCTGAAACCACTTATGCTCAACACGGCCAGTCGGAAAGTTCGCCTTGAGGAACATTTCGGCAGTTCGCAACCTCCGGCATTTCACAGCCTGCTCGACCCGCAATGAGCCCAATTTCAACTGTGAGAGGTCCTTAAGAGGCCTCCGCGTTGGGGCGTTTTGGGCGAACATGTGTGCTCATGTTTCGCGGGAAAAATGTTATGAGGATAGGCCGTGTCCAATGTGCCGCATGGTGAATTTTTTTTAATAATCTGTAGTGTTTTTAGTGCGATAACTAGAAGATTCACTGTTTTTCTTTATTCCATAGTAGTGGCGTCAGCTTCTTCAGTAAGAACACATTTAAGTCCCCCCTGATTGCTCAATCATGGCAACTTTTAATAGTGAATGGACGATCCCGAGCCGCTGCTCCTTGGTTAACTCGGATGTCACTCCCTGCTTGAGTAAGCCGTGGCAAAGCTGAGGTCGTTGACGCGATTCACACTACCGCAACTAAAACGATGATGCTATTGTAGCACAAATCTCATTAGCAAAGTATAAATAGCTTCGGATACCGTTTCCAACACTTTTACACGTATCTGTTGTAAACGTAAGTACTACACACATTATGTGAAGTCTTATTTCGACTCATGGAGCCGATACCGTAAGAAAACAGGTTATTTGCATAAATCCACAGTTATGATGGTTTGCTTTCTGGATTGAACTTCACTTTACCGTTGGGCTTACTAATAGGGTTATACGTATATTTACGTTTTGCGTTCGTTTTGAAGTTAGGCATAGGCACGAAACCAGAGCCTGGTTCATCGCTGCATTTCGGTTTAAGGTCACGTATTACGCTTAGGGTTAGAGTTTTAAGGACGTCATATTTTTTAGTTTTGGTCGTCCCCATAAGTTATAACCTGGGCGAACGGTCTGTTTGTTAACGTGTATCGATCGCAGTACACCCCGGCAGCCTAATTTTTTCTGCGTATGCAGAATTTCAAAATCAGTCTTTCTGGAGCCTTCAAATGCCTCAACCCGCAATTCTCCATCACCAACATATTTGCCACGCATTCCAAGAAAGCAGTTCTTCGGTTTATACGTGACACTTTCGCCTGCAGTCAAATAAACGTGTAGGGAACAATATCTCGTGGTCTCATCGTCATACAATAACCACTGTTGATAACAACCAATAACTGCAAGTTTTTTTGCATTCCCGTCTCTTTGTCGGCCAAGTAAACGTAACGTGCGCATATATCACTTGTAGGCCTGCGTTTATGTAGCGGTGTATAATGTTCACGCTTCCCAAATAACATGTTTTACGGTTAGTCCCGTTTCTGGCTTTTACGATGAAGCATTCTTTCGCCAAAAGTTGTTTAAGTTTCACTATCCACTGCTTCGTGCGTTGGCTGCAGTGATCTGCTAATTTTTTCGCGTTTTCTAAAAACAATGATTGGCAACGATTTGCTGATAAAATTTAGCACACACCTTACGGTGCAACCAATCTTTTTAGTGCTCTGTAAGTTCTTTCGTGACTAAAACAGGCTACCAAATCACTAGAGATATTCGTTGCTACTGCGTCTCCATATATTCAATATGCAGATTGACAAATTGCCCGTTTCTCTTTCCCTGCTTTAAGGTTTGCTTAAGGCTTCTGCCAATTTGTTCTGTTAATTTTTGCCGGGCAACTTAAGGCCTGTAAGGAAAAAGA
This sequence comes from Schistocephalus solidus, assembly GCA_017591395.1. Classification (NCBI taxonomy): domain Eukaryota; kingdom Metazoa; phylum Platyhelminthes; class Cestoda; order Diphyllobothriidea; family Diphyllobothriidae; genus Schistocephalus; species Schistocephalus solidus. The sequence goes on from WEDG01004525.1 coordinate 9,075, forward strand.
TGTCTTGCTGGCGCCATTTGGATCCTATACCTCTGAGGTTGAATGACTAGCTAGCAACGTTTAAACACTAGCGTTGGCACCATCATCCTTTATTTATTAGTTTTTATTCTTATCCTTTCTACTTCGACTTCCCTGGTTGTTGCACTTTATCCCAATCTGCCTATAAGCGTTTCGCAATAGGTAGAGAACACCTGGTATCGGAAGGCTGCTTTGGACAAACAGGCACACTCTTGATTACCAATCTCGTGGCGTACGTAAAAAGCGCATACTTAATTGGAAGTGGTGTGGTATCAGTGTTCCCACTGCTTCTTTGGGACAGGTTTTTACTTTACTAGATGCGTCCCACGCATCACCCGATTGCCTTCCTCCACTCGAACTGCTAGTATGAATGAGTATTCCTGTCACCCTTTCTACAATTTATTGATACTTTCGAAAGTTGAACACTTCTATATCGTTACTGTTCATTAGCCTGCCAACTTCAAATGATCTAATTATTTGTAGCCGCCACTAAACGGCCATGCAGCAGACGCAAGTTGCACTTAACGCGGTCTCGATGAATCAAGTGAACGGCCAACCACCTGCATCTACCCCTACTACACCGATGTCAAATTCTATGATGTCTCAACAAATACCATCGCAGTTCCCTTCGAACCAAGTCCTTCCATCTCAGGGGTTCAGTTCAGTATCAATGAGTAGTAACAACAACTCCTTTGGCCCCTCACCCCTCTCAGTGTCCCAAATTCAAGGTGGCGTGCCACCTAATGTCATAATCGGTCGCACCCCGCCCTTACATGCTTCCGGTTTTGAGGCCCCAACGCAGCCATATCCAAGTCAGTACGCTTTTCCTCAAGCCCAGGGCCAACAGGGTCCGCCTCCTAATGCATCCATACCTCCTCCGGGGTTGTCCTTCGTTAAAAGTCAGCTTGTTCAATTGCGCGCCCAGATAAATGCCTATAAATTGTTGTCTAAGTCGCAGCCTGTCCCTGAAAACATTCTCCTTGCTGCCGAAGGTCGTGTTCAACCTATGGTCTACCCGCCCCCAAACACTTTGCCAGGAACTCAACAAATGCAGAGACCTCCTCCACCGAACCCCTCGCAAGGTCCACTCCATATTCAAAACTGTCAAATTTCGACTCAATCAGGGCCAGTGACAACCTATCAACACCCTCCGCTGCCGAATTATGGCCCACCACAGGCCATAAGCAATCGCCGTGTTGGTGCCCCATCTGTGGGTTACCCTCCTTATGCCGGTCCGTCACCGAATGCCGCATTTCTAGCATCAGCGGCCCCGAGAACCGGGCGCAGTCGGGTGGTACCTCTGCAGCGTCCTCAAGGTTTAGACCCTGTTGATTTACTTAAAGAGCGTGAACAGCGGATTCAGTCAAGAATAGCTCAAAGGATTAAAGATATCTCTGGGCTTAGCCTTTTTTCCACCCCAGAGCAACGCGTTCAACTTCAAATCGAGCTGCGTTCATTACGTCTTCTTAATTTTCAACGCCAGCTCAGACAAGATGTCGTGTCGGCAATGCGTCGTGATACCAGCCTTGAAACTGCCTTGAATATCAAGGCTTATCGTAGACCGAAAAAACAGAACCTGAGGGAAGCTCGATATACAGAAAAGCTGGAGCGGCAGATGAAACATGAACAGGACAAACGCCGCCGCCAGAAACACCAGGAATTCATTAACGCTGTCCTGAGTCATGGTCGTGATTTCCGTGAATTCCACCGCTCTGTTAATAACAAACTGACAAAGGTTAACAAGGCCGTACTTAATGCAGACCGCGATAGACGTCGCGAACAACAGCGCATAGATAGGGAGCGTATGCGCCGACTGATGGAGGAAGATGACACTGGCTACCGTAATCTAATTGACGAGAAAAAGAACAAACGCCTGCACTACTTGTTGACACAGACTGATGAGTTCATAGACAATCTCAGCAAATTAGTTAAAGACCACAAACGTGAACAGAATAAAATGCGTGTCACTGAGTTGCATGAGAGGCGCAAGGAGGCTCAGGAGTGCGCTCTCCAGCATGCCTGTGCTAGATATCAAGCCATGGCTTCGGAGCTGATTGCTAAAGGGGCACCGTCGCCTAGTTTCCTGGCGACACTTCCTTCTGATTCTTTCAGTGACGAGCTTATGCAGGCGAGCCGTGACCTTGCAAACGGTAAAATGCCCATGCTAAGTGGACCCTGGCCGGCGGTGCGCATCCCCGTGACGAATGGCAGTACAAGGGAGACAATAACAGGAGAAGCTGCGCCATTGGCGTCGGAACTCTACTCGTGGCTTCAAGAACATCCTGGTTGGGAGGTAGGTTTACGTCCTGTGGAGGCGACTCCACGCTTCTGTTTCACAATTAATCCTGCTTATGTGCTCTGAAAAACTGCATGGTTCATTTTCAACATCATGTTCCTTCATGTGGATAATCTGACAGAAGGTACTATTTGGAAAAAGCACTTACAGTACGCTTTTGTGGTTTGGTGTTGCTTCTCATAAACATTTGATCTCCACAAAAGTTGTTAAACTATCTTTATTGACAAGTTTCTATGGAAGCAAATACTTTCTATCGCAAATGTGATGCCGTCGTCTTTTTATCCTAAAAGTGCAGTTTAAAAGCCACACCGAAACTCTTTTTTTCAGAAAAATCAAGTCCTCCCGGGTAGGCTATTTCCTACCCGACTGTGGCTAGATAAAAACGTTTATGTAGGGAATCTTTCACGTGTTCAAATAGGCGAACAGGATTGCGGTTGTTCCAGTGTGGGTCTAGTTTCTTCTGTAACGAATGCGACTTACGTCAAATCAGTCAATCGCTCAACAGTCTCGGACAGGCTTCTGGTGATTGGGGTAGGAAGCAAAGTAATGCCGGTACTGAAATATGCTCACTCAGCAATTCAGCTTATTCTTCACTATAATCCATCCAAAGGGGTTAAACATCGAAGCCCGGCAAATTGCCATTTAACTAGTTCACTGGGGTATTTTTCGAAGTGATTAGACTTCAATGGCTTACAGTATCGCTCGTTTATGTGAACTCTGACCCCTGCTTGTGAAACTTAAGGAAAATGTTTTACGTAACGCCACTTTGTCTCACTTTCAGTCGATCTCAGCTGCAGGGACCATTGACATGTAAAATAGGAGAGACCGAATGAGGTCGATCCAGCTTGACCCCATCGTCCAGCTGGCCCACGACACAACCAAACACGTGTTGATTTATTACAGCCCCCTAACAGTTGGGGTTGTCGTCTAACATGATAACTCTTAGAACTGCGTTTTGGTCTTCAGTAGCTTAGTGTTGCGTTTGTATGAACTCTCTTCTGTGAGTGATCGCAATTCTCCCTTTCGAGTTACTGTTGGTTCGAGTGACAAGGCCAAGTGGCACGCGTAGATGTGGACCCAGCCTTCAACTAACTTAGCTTGCCAAATGAGTGGAAGGATTCAGGTACCACGAAGGCCTTCTTTATCATAATCATGTTACTGTCAAATTCACCACTGCCTTTGTTACAGTGATTTTCTCCGTTACCTGCGACGGCAAAAAGTTCAGTCACATTTGCTGTTCGACTACACAGTTGTGCGTTAGCAGAATTTAGTTCCATTCGTATGCATGCCAGAAACCCTGCAGTCGCTGAACTTCCTGTTGCTCATTTTCATAACCTCTCACGCCTTTGACGTCACTTCCACCGCCTAAGCGTTATTCTAACAAATACATCTCCCTGCTAAAATTGTTTAACATATTTCAGTGTAATGTCTACTTAGCCACGTTGACAAATTCCACTGCGCACATAATTTATCCATTTACCCGCATTAAGGAATATTGTCAACACGACAAATTTCTTCAGTTCGCTCTCAATAAGATGCACATCGGCCGGTTTTAGATGGGGATAGTCAAGTAGTCGGCATTGGAGAGGTTTCCTTGTGGTTAGACAGTTCCATATAAAGTTGGACCGATCTCATTCTTTACGGGCGTTTTTTATTATAGAATCACCGTTGCGTTGCAAAACTAACGACTAAAAATGCAGTCCACTGGATAGTCGGCCAATAACGGCTTATCAATAGAAAACTCGTAGGGCTCTCAGGACATAAGACATCAACAGCACTTGGAACGCCCAGGAATCAGCTGAAGAAACACGTGCTTGGTCTTTATCGAGTTACCTTTGTTGGGATAATGAATCTATATGTAATTGCTTAACAGTCGAAAGGCATCGCAATCGACGTCTTAATGTTTTGCGCATATATAATTTCAAAGACCCTCTTTTATGATGTTTGCTAGGGTTAGAGCTACCACCTCTCTTTTAGTTCACTTTTCATTTGTCCTTCTGAGAAGAATCAGCTATATTCTTGTCCTTATGCGTTAGATCGCTCCCACATATGAAACGGGGGCAATAGCTCCAGAGTTGCTGGAGGACTTAGTAGGAGCGCCAAAGAAGGCAGAAGAGGAGGATGACGATACTGAAAATCCTGTTGTCCGTGGCACTGAAGACGATGAGTACAGTCGACGGGGTGAGTCGGAAACTAATGCACCCCAATCTTATTACACTCTCGCACATGCGATTCGTGAGGAAGTTAAGGAACAAGCATCAATCCTGATCAATGGCAAGTTAAAGGAGTACCAGATGCGCGGTCTGGAGTGGCTCGTGTCGCTTTACAACAACAATCTTAATGGCATTCTGGCGGATGAGATGGGCCTGGGCAAGACCATTCAAACCATTGGTCTTATAACTTACTTGATGGAGAAGAAACGTGTCAATGGACCTTACCTTATCATCGTCCCTCTTTCGTAAGCTAACTTTAAAGATCATGAATGTTTTGCCGATGATCTCTATTTTCGCTTTGCTAGTTGGCTGCCCGTTTAAATTTTAACTATTTCTCATACCGTTTCGACCTTCATCTTCAGCTTCAATATATTTTTATTTGCCTAGCATATTCAAGTTAAGGAAGGTGTATTTGAATTATCGTTATTGTCCTACTGACGTAGACTTGGGTTTTAAGCACACAGTCTTGTTGACCTGTTACTTTTGCATCGTTTCCAAACTTTTCAGTGTTATGTCTAACTGGGCCATGGAATTCGACAAATGGAGTCCGAGTGTGAAAAAAATTCTTTACAAGGGCTCACCGCAGGCTCGCCGCATGCTCCAAAATCAGATTAAAGCCTCAAAGTTCAATGTCCTCTTGACCACCTACGAGTACATAATTAAGGACAAAGCCTCCCTGTCAAAGGTGAGCTCGCGCCTCAGTTGCCATAACTAAATTATTCGCATAATGCCTGCCTTTGTTTGAAGGTCTTCTACTTTGCTTCTCATTGGCCCGTCTTTGTGTCATTAACCACGACTGCAGGTGAAGTGGAAGTACATGATCATTGACGAGGGTCATCGAATGAAGAATCACCACTGCAAACTGACTCAGGTGCTAAACACGTATTACACCGCGCCTTACCGTCTCCTGCTGACAGGCACTCCTCTGCAGAACAAATTGCCCGAGCTTTGGGCTCTCCTAAACTTTCTCTTACCAACCATATTTGACAGCTGCAACACATTTGAACAGTGGTTCAATGCCCCCTTCGCTGCCACTGGAGAAAAAGTAAGTCGGTACTCCAAAATAATGGCTGCCTGTCCCTAATTGTCTCTATTCCTGTAGCCAGAGCGCATTTCCTCTCTTTACTTCCGTTCCTTGCCCGTTGTCTACGCGTTTGGCAGGTGTTGTGGATCAAGGAGCATGGTAGTACGCTTCGACGTGGACTTATCTGCCATCTGCGCCCGACCTCACTTTCGGTCTTTTTGAGTCTGTCATGACACATGGCACGGTTGCATAAGAGAGAGTGCGGTTGGTGCAGCGAAAGTCACTGCATCTGCTTTCAGCCTGCTAAAGCATGCGGTGTAAATGGTCGAAATGTCACGTTTAAGTATTTACCGGACGCCATATTAGCTAGCGACTAACTCACCCTTTTTAATTATTCTCCCAAGGTCGAATTGAATCACGAAGAAACTTTGCTGATTATCCGTCGTCTACACAAAGTGTTACGTCCATTCTTGCTGCGTCGACTGAAGAAGGAAGTGGAATCTCAGTTGCCAGAAAAGGTGGAGTATGTGATCAAATGCGAAATGTCTGCTCTGCAGCGCGTCCTGTACTCCTATATGCAATCGAAGGGTGTCATTCTCACGGACGGCTCTGAACGTGACAAAAAGGTACATTTATAAATTGAATTTTCGCTGCGTCATCCTTTATTGACCTCGATTTAACTAAACTCACACTATCCTATACGCTGATGTTGGGTCATAAAGTTCGCTGTCGCTCAGCAGTCGATAGTTTTGAATGCAAAGTGAACTTAGGGTTTTTTAGGACAATCGTCTATATTCAATTTCACACTTGCCTTCTGTAGTTAATTGACGAGTCCGACAGCGGCAGAGGTTAGCGTGGCCTATTTACCACATTTCAGTGGTCCGACCTAGTTAAGAATGAGGCAGAAAATATCAGTATGCGTTTATTCTTTTCCTGCCCGGCAGATGTGTGCACCAGCCAACCAGAGCCCGATGGTAGGGGTCCGATCTTGAGGGCCCCTGTCCCTCACCGGTGAGAGGATTGATTGACTGAAGCCTGTGCCTGGCTGCCCCTAAATTTCTATATTCGGCCGGAGCGGTGATCGATCACTCGTTTCTCATGATTTGGCGTTGATGCCAAATGCAGGCAAAGACTTATTTATAACCAGAGCCTACAGTCTCACATGCAGACGTTGTAGATTTGTGACAGCAAACTGGCATCTCATCGACGGAAAATCTAATGAGTTCTAGTTTAAGTATCTTAACTTCCTTCAGACCTGGTTTTGCCAGGGTTGCCGAAATTTTGCTAATTGTTACGCCTTTCGTGGTTAGAAATTATTTTGAGCAGATTATTCTCAATAGGTGGGGTATTTTTCTGACCAAAATTAACTTCACAACCAGTTAAGGTCAGTGTTAGGTTGGTGTTTCCTCACAGGATTGACGCTTCATTTGCTGTTTTTTAAAAACCTGTAACTTTTAACATTTTCTTAGAAATTCTTGATTTTAGAAAAAAAACAGTTTGTATAAAAAACTACAGAAGTTGCTTATCTAGCCCATTTCGGTTCACTCAGTTGGTTGGGTAAAAATCTATATGATGGTTAAATTCCCTTTCAGACGTTGGGGTATTTTAAGTGTTTCCACATTAGATAGGATGGGTTTTTCATTGTTTTTCTTAAAATATACTTTTCAAAAACGTTTCTAGACTGCATTCCCCATTTCCGTAGTCTGTCTAAACATGTTTTGTAGTTTTTGACATTACTGGCAGGGTCAAATCCTGCGCAAGATCACAATTTTCCAATATTTACACGTCAATAATTCATTCACGCAAAAGGAAAATAATTTCAACCCATCCATTGTTTTCTGTGTAAATTATTATTTTCCGACCACTTCAATAAGACTTTCGTAACGAGCTTCCTCTAAAAGCTTGAGCAACTGAATATTTCGCCACTATGCGTAGATCGTGCCAACCAATAAGCCGGTTCTGCTTGTATAACTGTGCAAAACCCCCTCTACGAATACCACCTCTCCCGTTCCCACAATCGGAGTGAACACTCCCGACGCCTCGCCAGCTAAGCTTCGTCACCACGGCTCCAACCAGCAATACGGAACGGTTCCCAATCTGTCCTCATTGCGATCGTACCTTTACATCACGCATCAGCCTGGTCAGTCACTTGCTAATCGATCTCACTAAGTCCGGCGAACCAGCACCCGGCTCCTGACATAATCTACCTCATCCGATTCAACTGTCTACACGGCCCACGCGCACACCGAATGAGCCTTCACAGCCACATCCCGCATCTAGGATAGCGGGATTCACCACAATATCAACGCACCAAGCCCATCATTCACAATCGACGACTCATCAATCTCCAGCACTACCAGCCCCCCACCATCGCGGCCAACACCTGAAGCATCCCTACTGTAGTCGATTCAGCAGATCCCAACCCATCCTGCCCATCTTGATACCGTCTAATGCACAGCATGTATCACATCGAGACTGGACAACCAGTGTCAGGTGCACCAACATATATTCGTCGCACTCTTCAGTTGACCGCACTACCTACACACATTCAGTCACCACATGGGCCTATTCGCCAGACGAGTATCCATGAAAAACTGGGGTTAAACCGCCACTATAACCAAATCTCGCTAGCACACCACACACAAGACCGACTGGCACGCAATCGGCGCATCCCACGTTAGTAGGGAATTTACCTTCGCCATTTACTCCTTTTCCTTTCTCTATGTGACCTCCAATAAAAAGTGGGTTTTTTAAACGGCTTCATGCCTTTTGCCTGACCACAGCTTGTCGGTTGCCGATGAGCTATCTAGTACGCAACTTTTTGACCTATAGGGCAAAGGTGGTACCCGCACTCTGATGAATACGATTATGCAGCTGCGGAAGATCTGCAACCACCCTTTCATGTTTAGCCACATCGAGTCGGCAATTGCGGAGTACACGCAGCCCGCCATTCCCGGCATGCCCCCTCCGACTCAATGCGAAGGCAAAGCTCTCTATCGCTCGTCGGGCAAGTTCGAGCTCATTGATCGTATTCTGCCAAAACTAAAGGCCACTGGTCACCGTGTCCTCATCTTCTGCCAAATGACCAGTCTCATGACCATCATGCAGGTGCGTCTGTCCATACCAGTTTCTATGCCTCAATTTTTTTCGCCGGTCGATTACTTTCTTCCGTCTCGTGTAGGACTACTTTGATTATCGCGGTTTTCGCTATCTACGGCTTGATGGTACCACGAAGTCTGATGATCGAGGCGAGCTATTGGTCAAATTCAACGACGCCAAAAAGGACTACTTTATCTTCCTACTCTCTACCCGTGCTGGGGGTTTGGGTCTCAACCTTCAGGCTGCCGATACAGTCATTATTTTCGACTCTGACTGGAACCCGCACCAAGATCTGCAGGCACAGGACCGTGCACATCGCATTGGTCAACAGAATGAGGTACGAAACTGTCTTCCTTTTTATGGTCCTTTATTTAAAACAGTGAAATGTAGATATTACATTTTCGAATTTTTCGGCTTTTCTCAGCGCTCTAATCCGGCCGTAGGGTGAGGCTTTAGGATCCTCATGCTCGTGGTGCTTAAAACGGTCTCACTCACCATTTGATAAATCCTAGTCCTAACTAGTCTTTGTAACAGAACGGAGCGCATTGTGATAGTTCAAAGGGAGATTTCTGAGCAGTTAAACCATACCAAGGCCCTTCACGATTTTCATTTTTTATATTTAACTGTCTACTGAGAGCACAGCCGAAAATGTTCGCTTCCTTGTTTTTCTGTAAAGCATCGAAGTCGAAGCAAACTGGCGGATTTGAAACATCCTGGCTACTTGGTCTGTGGCTGGGGTATGATTGAATGTTAGCGAAAATAAGCCAAAAATCACAAACATAGTCTTCATTGTCTCTATCGATAACAGGTCTCAATTATTGACCGCTTGTCGCTCTACGAGAGCCGTAACCTTGATCCCCAAAGTGAAACTAAAAGCTCGCACTCCATCTTAAAGTCAGGTCGGGTAGGCGAACTCCACTAATTTGAGTTCTGTTCTCTCCTGGGACAGGTCCGCGTGCTTCGCCTCATCTCTATCAACTCCGTGGAAGAGAAGATACTTGCCGCCGCTCGTTACAAGCTTAACGTAGACGAAAAGGTAATCCAGGCGGGCATGTTTGATCAGAAGTCAACAGGTACGGAACGCAGACAGTTTCTACAGGCCCTGTTGGAACAGGATGAGGAGGCCGATGAGGACGAGAATGAGGCGCCCGACGATGAAACCATCAACCAGATGCTTGCACGCACCGAGGATGAGTTTGATCTATATCAACAGATGGATGCCGAAAGACGTTTTACGGAGAGCCAGCAACCAAAGCGCGAGTCTCGCTTGATGGAACGCGATGAACTACCCGATTGGATTATCCGCGATGAGGAGGAGGTAATATTAGTTACAGTCGCATCACTTATTTGCGAAACAATAGGCTTGCATTAATTGGTAAATTTTAGCATTCCTCCGGCCTTGTTCGAATGTCACTTTTCTTGTACCTTACCACGGACGGAAACTGTCTCTGCTTATATGAAAAACGCCTTGCAGCACTGTGTCAGGGGCACTAGATAGCATATGCGTTCTATCGTTCTGACAGGTGGTAATGGCATCCATAATCGGCTCAGTTTATCTGGCTATTTCTGCTTCTAGCCCCGCAACTTTAAACCTAATTTACCAAAACGCTTCATTTGCCGAAGGATCACGATGAAGCAAGAAGCTTAAGTAATCGAATGCACTTGTCGCTAGGTTTATTCAAATCGCCGACATCCTCCTTTTCGCCTTTACATTTTCTATCCCCGGGTTGTGGTGACCCTGCCAATTCGCCTGCTGACAGCGCTCTCTTGCTACCGATGTTTTAATTTCACAATTGGATGCTGCATATAACCTTTATAGACATTTTGTAAAAATAACTTGTTACAAACTTATCATCTTTCCATACATCACCGTCACCCCTTTAGTTAGCAATTTAGACTCGGTTCAGACCTGACTCCATTCGAGTCACGTACCGACATGACTGGTCACTTGCGAATCCACCTCACTGGGACCGGGGAACACATGTCTGGAGCCTTGACATACGCTCGTCACCTGTCCAAAATGCCGCAGGCCATACCTTCATATGTGGCAGCGGGATTCGCCTTACTGTCACCACGACCACTTAGCTTTGTGCACGAAAACTCAATTATGACCAGCAAAACTAAGTACACTCGGCGGCGTCGCCACCAACAGTGTTGCCACTAAAACTATCTCCGTAGACAGTTCGATCCTGTCCTCCCTAACACCGTTCATTGGACTCACACATCAGCCCGGTCGGTCATTTGTGAATTCTGACCTGTGAGCCTTTGCCGGTAACCCGTACGTACATCAGCCACTTGAGTCCCATTCGCCAACACTGCCCCAGTACACTCGGCCATCCTAGGAGCCCATTCGGACATATACCTCTCCACAAAAATCTTAAGTAAAACCAGTACCAACCCCATCACCACACGAACACCGTGCAGCGGGCATGAGATTCATCTTGTCGTCATCAATGTGACAGTCCAAACTCCGCATGGCAAAGTATATATGTGTCACGTAAGTACGAGGCATGTAGTCTGGTGCATCCTGGTATGCCGGATGGAAGCTAGGTCGTGTGTTGCGCACGTAGACGGACTGTTTAGCAGTGTCAAATATTGCGCGCACGCTGGTCATATTGACTTTGAATTTTAGGTAAGGTGTGTGTGTGTGGGGGAAGAGAGTAAGAGAATGTGTGTAGGTACTTCAAAAGTCTGCCTTACTATGGAACTAATTGACGCGCAAGTCAACGGCGCTGTGCTCAGTGTATGGGGCATGCGGTTGATGTCGTCGATTGCGGCGGTCGACCTATCATAAAGCGGCGGAACAGATCAAAATAACCTTTCGCGTCTGCAAAACTGATCTGTTAAAACTGTAGTCTAGGAATTTTTTAAAATTTTTATAAAGTATGTAGTCGTTAAATTCTTCAATATCTACTGTGAACCCCAAAGTCTTGACGGTTGATGGATGGGCATATTTTTTTCTGACAATTCTAGGCGCATTTGCCTTTGTTGCCACGGCGAAAGTTATGTTCTTTGGCGCTTACCTGCTACACATCTTCCCTTTATAATCGTTTTTGTGGTATAGGTTGAGCGCAGTCTGTCTCTCGAAGAGGACAACGCTCTGTTTGGTGTTAAGCGACAGAGAAAGGAGGTCGACTACTCGGATGCTCTCACTGAACGCCAGTTCCTCAAGGCCATTGACGAAGGCAGTCTAGAAGAGGCCGAGGAACGTCAACGGCAGAAAAAAGCTGCCAAACGGAAACGAAAGCATAACGACGTAAGCATCACAGTACGCTATCCTTAGTAAAACCTTTTGAATTTTTTGGATCTCGTTTGATTTGGCCTCAACTCTCTGTTCCTTGACATTTTTGCGCTATTTGGTGTCCGCGTGGGCTTAAAATGCATGCCCCGGAATCAGGTTGTGTGGGCTGCTCAGGAAGGTGAAGTGCCAGTCACACCCATTGGCTTACTGAAATCCTTTGGGGCACTTAGCTTCACGAAACTGTCCTCAGCGCTGCGGCTGTTAATAATAACTGGGCCAGTTTCTTTATCGGCCTACATGTGCCGCCTGAGTTTAAGGGTAGTGCCGGAACACGGGCAGGATAACGGCTAATTCTGTGTTTCTATTGTAGAAACAGTAACATTAACCTAGCATGATGCAGTTTAGAACGGGGAAAGAACCGAGACATGCAATTCTAATATTTCAGTTTTCATTTGGAGGGAAATTCTACTTTCCGTCAAATGATTAAGGTGAAGACAAGCGCTCTTATCACACCAGCGTGTGAATGAATACATTGGAAAGAACACTAGCAATTTGTTTAGACCCTTATGTTTAGAAGCGATTGACATAGCTCATGCTCATGCTAAGCTCCCTTCTGTCACTGTTCTGCTGTCTAGACTCGAGGGTGATCCAGTTCCTGATAGGACGGTCGTAAATGACGATGGACCTCAAGTCAAACTCCAAAAAAGTTTTCCCGCTGTTATTGGTGAACGGCTTGATAATGTCTCATCGAGTGTGACACACCGAATCTCTGCCACAGGATGGGGAATTACCGTCCTAACTCCATCCTTCAGTGGATGTTATGGTAGAATGTGCAGCTTCAATCCCGTCAACAGTATTGCTCTCCAGAAGGCTATGAAGACTGATAGTGTGTACCAGAGATTTGTGCATTCTCTCAAAGTCTACTACAAACTCACTTTGACAAATTCTGACGTGGAAAGTGAGTGCTTCGATGTCCACGCCGGTCTCCCTACGAGTCGCTTATCTAATCATTCGTTTGTGTCGATGAGATGGATTCAATTATACCAGAACTACAAGGGAATTTATATAGAATAAGACCCTTTAATTACAGACCTCATCTTGATTAGAAATGTCTTCAAGGAAAGGCAATTCACTCTAGCGACGTAGTCTCTCCTAAATCCAGATGGAAACTGATTGCTACCGGACAGGATAACATCAAACAGGCCCGAATCTCAAGAGGCTTGATTCTAGCGAACATTTTGTCCGTCTCGGTTTCTTTACGCTATGTGGTCCTTATGGCACTCCCTCTCAGTGGGATCTCCACCCTTCCATTTTCGTGTGTGAAATCCGCGTCCTCTGTGCGCGGACCAGGGGTGTGGTGGCACGCATTTACGCCGTGTCAGCCACCTGTGCCGATCCCGCCTCCGGTCTTCTTGACTGTGTCATAACATCGAGCTCAAGTTTATGAGGTGTTGAGAAAGTGCTGCAGGTGCAACGTAAGTCTTCTATCGCTATAAACTACCTTGCGCGTAAGTCATCGTCCCTGCGCCCACCTTGCTGTGGGGCACACGTTAGACATCGTCGACAACGACGGTTGAACTGACATGCTACCAACAGACCAACATCATACGATAAATCACTGCGCACGTTAGATATTTTGCTGCCGGAAGTGCCTTTGGTCATCTTGCAAGTTTCAACTAAGAACAAGGATTCAAGTGTATAGAGCTGCTACCAAATCCATCATACTGTACAGCTGAGAGCCAGCACTGTCCTCAGCGAGCTTCCAGGTTCTAGATCACTGAACTGAGCACTTACTTACAATCCTTAATCGCGATCTTCATTTTGTGTAATCATCCGAATGCTGCAAGTCGAAGTCATTATTTCTGGTCTCACAGTAGACCACCTAGAAAGTGTAGTTATTGTCACTTTGAAAGTCTTGGGATTGTCTACTCCCACTGACCTCTACATTAACGGCGGCTTTAAACGATAAAACTAGATTCAACGATGAGTTCATGACTTGATTCCCAAACGCTGGCTGGGTCATCTGCAGACTGTAATTTTCGGGATGAAATTGCTGCGCTGTCCCAAGCGCTAAGTTAATAATGTACATAGCCGTGTTGCCCATGACACGTTTATACGGTGATGAAATTTGAACCCAGCCGGGAATCTAAACGGTCAACTGACTTTTGGGAGAAGTGGATTCCCAACACCTTACTCCTGGGCTCGGTATGCTTAGCATCTTTGAAATATTTGAGCAAATCCAACTTACATTGAAAAACCATATTGGAAAGATATCAGATAACGGGTTTCCATAACGAGTAGGTCGCGGGTGCCAACAAGGAGGAGAAAAACAAGGTAATCGTGATTGTTTAACTTTCTCGTAGTAAATCCGGGCTATCGTTAGCAGGGCGAACTGCCGTGAAAAAATAAACTGCAATATTCGAAGCCAGTTGTATATAGAGCGTAAATTAGAAACAAGAGGAATGCAGGACACTGTCAACGGACATTTCCGGTTCATGGTTACTTGGTGCGACACTTTTCAAACCAAGATCATCTCACCACCGTGAAGTTTACGCCGAGCGTTACCCAATCCTCTTAATTTGCCTTCCCTGTGAACGCATATCCCGGTTGGACATCCCTCTCCCCACAACTGGCACTACCTGCCAGACCAATCCGTTGCTACTGATGATGTCATTAATTTGAAAATCTGCATGACGTCAGTCCATGCGAAAACAAACAAATCGCTTCGGTTAGCACTCTTATGCGGCGTCTGGGACTCCAAAATGGTGTACACTGAATGCAGCATTTGATATCTGCGTTGTAAAACCCGAGTCTGCACATAATAATTCGTCGTCTACCACAAATTCCTGGACTTGCCCCATCCGCTCCACAACCACCAGCAGTGATTAGTTTCTGCATTCTGTCTGCTCTGTCAGCATGTCTTTATTGGCAACAATAAACTCAACAAGTCCGTTGACACCAATCAACCGGCCCTTTATTTCACTCTTCATCAAACCGCAAAAGTAAGTTGGTGAAAGTGGCATTCATCAGTTAGACTAGTTAAATACTACTATAATCAAATGCAAACGGTTCTCATTTTATTTGTTATTGTCTCAATTTTCAATGGCGTCGAACGCCTTAATTGACATTTTAAATTCAGAATAAAGTCCGAAAAGTGTCTCAGTACGGACTCGCCGGTCGGTGATACCTGTTTCATCATGATAAACCATAAAGTTGGTAACCTAGTGGCCGGCTTCTGTTGCCTTGGTTCAAATCATTTGTCTAATCGGCCGGGTTGAGAATAAATCAAATATTAAATCAACTAGATACAGTGAGTGACCTTCCAAAAAGCTTGACAACCACTCGCAAACCGGCATCAGCACATGTACCAAAGCTTTGAAATATATATGAACAACCTTAAGCGAATTTAAAACTTAAAGGTACTCTGAAAAGTGATATTATTTTGTTGAGGAATACTATTTTTTTAAAAACGGCAAGTTCTGAAAATGTGAAAAATCACTGTAAATGCGACGAATAAATTTAAATAGAATTGTCAGGTGATAGTGTAAGCATACCATTTTGGGTATATTAAGAGAACTACCCTTTCTTCAAATTTCCTTTTTTGATATTTCTGGTATTAGTTTCAGATTATCCTGGAAATACCGGTGAATATTTCGCAATTTTCACTGTTTAAAATCGGTTGACGATAAATTTAGGTCTTGCTCTATGTGTTTATCCAAACCTTCAAAATAAGATAGTTCTTAAAAGCATTGACCGAAGTAGTGAGCTTTTCGGTATTCCTTCTAATGGAAATGGCTGTTTGCGTCATATTTGTAGATTTATCCAAACATGAAAACTCATTCCCGAGAAAACGAACGTCTACGACAAAAGGCGATAACTAATATGCCTAATATTAATTAAAAAACGTTTTGTAATAAGTTACCCGTTTAAAAAGTGCGTTAACTAGATAATTCGCTGACCAATGTATGCGGACTTTACCCTCTTCCAAGGTTGTTAAGGTAAAAATGTGGACATTAGATCGTTTTGTGACTTCCCTGAAAATAAATGATACGTTTTCCGCTGAAAATGAAAGAACTCACTCTTCGCTTTATACTGGAGCGTTTCTTGCCACTTTTGTTCATTTAAATGCCCCATTCACAGAATATGCGAAAGTATGCTAAGATTTTGCGAAAACTGTTTATCGCATACTTTAACACAGGTGTTTCTGTAGTCCATCTCCACAGTATCTTGTACGTATTTTGTTAACGGCCTTCATTTTCACCGTAATAAAACAAAAACACTGCTAAACAAGTTTATTCCTGCGTTCTGTGGCAAAAACGCCAGCAATTCGCACAACATAATTTTTAGAGCTTAATTCTTAGCTTGCTTTTGGAAAAATGTGACCCACCTAAGTTTCGTTTAACTAAAATCGAAATTTCCGTTTGCAGAAGGGATTTATTTGAAACCTTTCTTGCATTAATGTTTTTTAGCACAAATTGATGGAATTTGTTCTGTGATATCAAATAGCATAGGAATTTTTTTCGGTGTACAGCAACATCCGATCTCGCCCAACTCCTGCCTGTTTTCCTTCAATACATAAAATTAAACATGTAGTGTAACGTGTAGTGTAGTAAAAGGCTTTCTGTGCCTCAAATCCACTCAACAAACCAAAATAATGACCAAATATACCCTAAACTACTTCATCAAATTTTGATCATATGTTGCATGGGTTTGCTATACCTTTATTCGGCTCCGCGGAAGCCTCCTGTGCTCAACAAAAAGATCAAACTTATAATTTACCAGGCCTTCTCCAAGAAAATCCTCTCCGAATGTGAAACGGGCCCTGCACTCAGAAATTGGCTTTATATAGAGAAGTAATACTCTCACTCTCTGAATTAACCACTGAACGGCAGAAGTCTGTGCAGAACACTGTCGTCCAACTGCACTCTCCGCTGATTCAGACGTCGCCAATAACGGATCATGCCGATCTGAAAGCTACGCTGTCCAGATGTCATTTCACCAAAACCAAATTATTTCCGGAAGTTGTCGTTTTAGCAAATAAAAAGCCTAGGCGTGCGAGATAAGTGCTTCTCTTGTCCCTGCGGTCTACGTCTCGCATTTTGTTGTGTCAACTGACTCAATTCTTTCATTTACTGTCTGCTTTCATAGTACTGTTAACTTGCATCACGAAAAGGGCCCAAATTAGTATGAATACTCTGGCAAACGAAATTAAGTCATATAACTTAGCCTAACAGGTTATTTTACTACGCGGGTTTATTGAATTCTTGTGTTCTAGTAATTTGTTTAAAATTACACCAGGAAGCATCTCTGGCACATTGATTTTTTAGATTAGGATTTGGCATCATCATAAACCAGGTTCGTCAGTATGTGAGGAATCAACCTCAGCTTTAAAAACCGTTCTGTATGCTTACCACTTAGCGTACTCCTGGTAGACTAAGAAGCACCATCCTTTTTCAAATTTGTTCGTATTTGGATATTTTTTGTTGTTTGACACATTCAGTTTGAATTCGGTGCCTCTATCTATATAATTAAATAGGTAACAACCCAATTTTCAACCGATTGCCTTTGAAGACGTATATGAACGGCTCACTAGAATGCATGATACGCCGATGTGCCTTTTTCACTCCTTGTAGGACTATTCTCTCATAGATGATGCCAGTTCCGAGGCCGGGAGTGGTAGTCTAGTGGTACCTCCTGCCCTGAAACGGCGTCGCGGTCGTCCTCCGCAGGGCAGTGGTAGTTCCAATCGTTCTAACGCTCCGTCCAGCAAATTACTAAAACGTATGAAACGCCTCTTGGAGATTGTGATTGAATATAAGGACAAGTAAGAAACTCTTATTCTGTCTGGTCTATTTTGCTGTCTTCTCGACCTTCTACACTTCTGTTATATTAATATTGTTTACATCGCTAGCCGTGACTTCTGAAAAAATACATAACTCTGCTTATGATATTTGGGTGTCGTCTGCGTCTACCTAGACATTAACCGAAATTATCAAACTTCTTTACACTCCGGACATTGCAACAGCATGAGAAGTACGGAATCGCCTTATGCATTAACATAGGCTGACGACATCCTGAGCCATAGGGCTAAAAGGTGGATAAAGTTTTAGGGGTTTTGGATTATCGGAAAGTTTCTCTTCTCGGAAATTGTCTCCTCTCCCCCCCCCCCTCCTCCCATCCAATGTACAGGTGTTTCAGAAAATCCTTCGAAGAGTACACGAATGAGCAGCAAGACAGGGTGACAACTAAATCCGCACAGCATATGCAGGTTCGGTTATTAGATCCTGGGTTTCTTTGGTTTCAAGTTCAGTAGTGCTGAGCCACGCACTCACTTGAAACCGGTCGTATTAGACACGAAGCAGGTCAATCACTAGTACTGAGCTTCGACCACCCCACACGTTTATTGGCAATGGCAACGAAGACTAGAATGCCACTTTCAGAATTTATTACCGACTGTGAAGATTTATAATTTTAACTCATGTTAAGCGTCCACACTCAAGTGGGATCCGCAGCCACCATTCCCATGCGATTTCAAATACCCCGTCGTAGCCGACCGAGCGTTGATTTGTTTCCTCCGCCATAAGGCGTCTAACTCTAGATCCATCGAACCCGGGATCGACACACTGGACGGGAAACAGCAAACAACCATGTATTCGAAAAAAATCTGTTAATCTCAAGGTAGGAATCGCCTGGAATCGACGTGCAGGCATTATGTAGAGAAAAATTACAATTTAATTCCGACAGTGCTGCAGAACAGGCCTTGCAAGTCTTGACTGACTGTTGATTACCGGGCTTTTTTTACGCCACCGGACCGATCAATCTACTGCACAAATGCCAAAAGTGTATTGACACTGTGGGCATAATTTAACGAATGAAACTATTCATTGTATTTATAAGAGTAACAAATTTACCCAAAATCTCTTGGTAAATTATTTATTCCATTTGATTGTTCAACGGATTCACTTGGGTTCAGGAATTCTGAATCTTATTTTTTTACAAGAAGTGTGGAATTATATTTTTGAAAAATATTAACCCACCCATCGTCTGTCGTGCATTTGCTGATTTCGAGAGCTGTAAAGTCCTTCCATGAGACTTTAGTGGCGTTTATTTCAGAAGATATTGCAAGCATTAAAACAGCGAAAAGTGGATGACCTTTTTTTAACTTTACATAAACCTTCCATGGAAGAGGCAGTTTCAGTTACGTATAACGTCTTTGACACAGTACTTGACAAAACCTAAATAGTTGTACTTCGGGTTTATCCAACCTTTTGTAACCTGTCTAAAAATACATTAACAGTTTTGGAAGTGATTTTAACTAAATGGGTGTCGATATTTTGAGTGGTTAACCGCTTTCCGTCAGTTTTCTGCGGATCACGAGTTTCTGAAAACACCTTTCAGATGAGGTAAGAATCCCAACCGCGATTATCACGAAACTGTTGAAAGTAACCAACTTTACTGCGAATCACTTCAGATCCCATGTCCTTCATTTAAGGGTCCGGAAACCACCTTAGAATCATAACTCTCCAAACACGGATGTTACTTAAACAACATTTGGCTATTATGGGGAAGGATAATGTCCCTCTCCCGTTCATGCATGTCTACTTTACTAAAATATGGACCCATTTTGACCCTCCGATAATCTTGCTCTGCTCTTTTCCATAGTGCATTTGTGTGCCGTTCCATGTCTGATCAATCGTGATTGACTCTTGATGCGAGCTTACACCATCCTAGTGAGGAATGAGCTACTAGAAGGATTGTCACTAAAAATGTCAACTCCTCTCCTTTGCCGTTTTCGATCAACGTCATATTTTCATTATTGTTATCTTCAGAGACTTAAGGGTGCTCAGTGAGCCCTTCATGAAACTGCCTACTCGTAAGGAGCTACCTGACTACTACGAGGTCATTAAGAAGCCCGTGGACTTTAACAGAATCAGACAGCGCGTCCGGGACGGCAAATATCGTTCAATTGACGACCTTGAGGCTGATGTTATACTACTATGCAAGAATGCACAGACTTATAATATGGACGGAAGTTTGGTAAACACCCTTGTCTTACTTGCATGGTTAAACTAGTGACGCGTCGATTTAGTTTTTCGCATACAGCAGATTCCCTATCCCGTTAAATGTCCATCAAGATTCTGGAATGTATTTTAAATTTGAACAAATTGCATAAGTAGTGTTTTAATATCGATTACCATGCAACCTAATCCCAGTATATCTCAGGTACGTCAGGATACCGACTTTTGATCGAGCTTCTTTCTGACCGCCTGCAAAAATCGGTATCTTAAAAACAGCTTATTTATCGGTATGCATTTTTCTCATTGATTTTAAATATCCTTATAAATTCATTATAGTTTATGGAAATCATGCTAAAAAATATTGTTTCTTGTTCTAATTTGGTAGAAAGTTATATGTTCTTCAACTTTTATACTTGAAAAAAAGGACATCTTTCGGTTTTAAAAGCTTTCTAAATTATCAAATAATTTTGAGCCGTACGGGCCGTTACATTTAAATTCGAAGTTTCAAAGCTACGTTCTAACGAAAATCGCATGCTTTTCTACGCTCTGAGGAAGAGGTTACATAGTTCTCATAAGTTTTTTGCAATGGACATGGATCATGTTATATACTCTATAGACAACATTTGTAAATTTCTGGATAAAATGTATCTAAATAAAATTTCACGGTCTTAAAAATCTCCTAATTGAAAACTTTAAAGTGGAAGATATCCGTTCTTCTGGCATAAAATTTGACGAAGGCGTAATTTTCTACCAAACCAGTATAAGAAAGTAATTTTGTGCATTTTTCCATAAAATATATTTGAATTTATAAGGGCGTTGAAAATCAATGAAAAAAATGTATACGGCTTAGGTTGCCATTTTTTACAGAGTATGCTCTGCAGGCGGCCAGAAAGGAGCTCGCTCAAAAGCCGGCATCCTGAAATGACTGAAATACCTTGGGATTAGGCCACACGATAATCAGTTTTAAAAGCCGATTTAAGTTATTCGAAGCGAAAACACATTTCACAATTGCGGTTGACATTTCATGATATAGGGAGTCTACTGTATTTCATATTGTCTGAATGATACCAATACCAGCCCTTAAATACCCCTTCCCTAATCACCAGATCTTTGAAGATTCGGTGGTGCTGCAAACTGTCTGGAAGAATGCACGAGAACGTCTTGAAGATATTGAACCAGCTGAAGAACTTGATTCGAGTTCTCGCAAGGGTAAGGTTAGTCGATCTCATCATCGACATCAGCGTCAACGAAATGCTGACTATGAAGAGGACGAGGAGGATGAGGAGGAGATGGAAGCTGAGGAAGATGACGAAGACGACCCAGACTTTAGTGAATCCGGTCGCAAGAATCAGGCATCTAACGGCGGCTGTGCGGTGACTCAATCCTCGTGTCAACTGCCAAAGCCCCAACAACACCCTCTTGAAGATAGCGTCGGATGCGCCGATGACCTGGATACCATGGAGGATGATACCTTAGACGAACCACCGGATTATGGCGAGTTCTGATCTTGAAAACTAAATTTTTTCGTTTATAAGCAGGACCAGCTGGGTACCGAAAATGAATGTTCTTGCCTAACATATTTGACCCTTTCCCCAATCTTGCAGCCAGAATGTTCTTCGAAGTCGCCGGCTCCAAGTGTCATTTTCTGCTGTTGGTGATAGCTTTGCGCGAATAATCCAGACATGAGAAATAGACGCGATCGATGGGGAAAAAAATTGTGTTCGCCTGACATTTCGGATTCCAGCTCGAACCTGTCTTAGGCGACAGCATCAGCTAATGGGAATTCGTACACAGGGCGTTGCAGTGTGACCGGATCTCGTCGAATGAGTGGCGACTTGAGAATTGGCGTCATTTACCCGCAATGCGGCCGTGTGTTCGGCAATTCGCATTCGGAGCTGTTTTTTATTGCCCGCAACTGCTTCAGATCCGATAAACGACCCCAGATGTGTCTTGCCGTGGCGGTATATCCTTTGCTCTCATTAGCTGACGCTTATTGGTTGCCCCCGGTTTGTGCGCAACTCCAACTCCAAGTGTTGCGAGATAGGCTCTGTTTACATGATGCTGGAATCCGAAACGTCATACAAACAAAGTTCTTGTCCCAGCGATCGCATCTAATTCTCAATTACTTCCTAGGACTCGCATTCTCGCGTGTATCGACCCCAGGTATTCTTTAGCAGCCCGTTTCGGCTGCATTTTAAAAATTACTTACTGAGTAGAAAGATGCGATACCTGAGAACCTACTTTGCCTTTCATTAACCTTGGAATCACGCTTATACACATTAAGTTTTTTAATGTATTATACTTCGAAGTTTGCCGATAGCGTAGCAGACGTTTGATTTTACATTACTTCTTCCTCTTGAGCGGACGAGAATACATAAAAAACCTAGCCTTCTTCCTTAATTATTTATATAGAATAGATAAGGCAAATTGTAAGAAACAGGAAACTCGTGTAGCCTGGTATTGTTCACTTCGAGATTAACCCTTATTCGTCGCAGATACCGTTTTCAGCTATCATGGATATTTTTGTCAGTTCTATCTCTTAGTCAGCATCTACATTTGAGTTAGGTTTCCATCTATTGACTGAAAATTTACGGTAGTGGATATTCAGCTTCCTAAATGGTATAGCTGCCGATATGATGGACTGTTACGAAGTTTCGAAGCCCTTATCAGTAATGCACCAGATCTCGTGCACTCCCTCCTTACTTGTAGCATAGATTAGAATCCTTATCGAGGCGCTCACATACAGAGACGTGTGTTTTGTACTTTATCTATTTAGCTCATGCTTCAGCATTTAAGCAGCAGTAAACGTTCTGGGAATAGTTCCATTTTTAAGGTCTAATATTTTGCCGCTCTTTTAGATGATAGCGCCAGTAGAAGTTCCTTCTCCAACAAGGCAAGAAAACTGCCTTCATCCCGGAAGCCCACATCGGCAAGCACTAAATCTTCAGGCGATTCAACCTCATTGGTAATCCGGAATGTCAGGGCGACTGAGTCGTACGCGTCAGAGGACCCTGCACCAGCGGCATCCTCCACTGTGGACGCGGCATCACCTGCGACACATTCAGCCATCACTGGGACTGCTACTATCACGCCTACTAGTGTTCTGCCTTTGCGAAAGGCCCGTGCAAGTAAACGTATTGTTTACGACAGCGACGACGAAGACGATAACGAGGATGACGACGATGATGAGGACTTCTAAATCATAGCCATAACTCCACGCCTAGCTACCGCCTTTCCTATCTTCCCTTGGTCCTTTGCTTAACCTTTCTGACTACTGCTGCATTTTTTGTATATACGCCACTCGTGGTGGGCGCCATCCTTCGTGCCTACATATGTGCACTTTTAGCATTCGGACTAGTGCTCGTGAGACCTCGGTTTCGGGCATTCGTGCGTACCACTTTCTCTTCCACCCATTGTTTTCGGGAAGAAAAACGATCCCATTTTTTCGTATAACTTAAGTCTTTGTTGTTCGTCATGCCGGTTTCTTATAAAATTATGTACGCTACCATCGGGTCAGTGTGTGTATAATGAATTTTTTGTGCCTCATTGACTTTGCCAAATATTGCGTCGTTATTTCGTCTCATTGGTGAAATCTTTGGTTCTGGGGCCTTTGACTTTTCAGTTTTGGTTGTCCCATTGTAAGATGAGCGCACACGAACCAACAGTTTCGAGTGCTGTCATAATGGCTGCAATTGTGTCAGTCATAGTTTTCCCCTAGTATCCAATTCCCCAACCCCGAAGACTCAGGCCCGGATTCTCATCTAGATCTGACTATCGTCTGCCAATTTCCAGCTGCCCTCAGACAGGGGGTCGCAGCTTTTACGTCGCTGGCTGGTCGATTGAGAAGCTAATTGAACCAAGTGAGATGATAACCCTTACTGCTTTGCCGGTAGGTTTTCTCGGACCGCCAGGCGCAATGGGCGAAAACGTGGCACTCTCGTAAGAGACGAACAGTTCAGCGCGTTTCGCGAGCAGGGTGGCGTCGACAAAGAGTTCATCTTCCATTACTCAAAGTCTGTTTAATGATGTGGCGAACCGAGGGCGCTTTCCCGGGCATGCCACACTCATGGCTGCTCGTTGTGATATGGGGATGCTGTAACAGACGGTCGGCCCCCGGGAATCCGCAATCAATGCTTTAGTCTTTTCCCTAATCGACCCTGGAAAAGCGCAACTACATGTTCAGCAGCGTCGGACAACGGATTACAGGAAAGTACTAAGTTTTACTCGTCAACTGGCGATGACCGGGGCCTTGTCCTTTTAACCGGGATTTTAGATACTGGAGGGAGATCTTGGTATGTCTCACTGATAACTCCGTAGCAAAGACGACATACAGTCATTTTTCTGCTGCCTGAAATACGAGCACCCTGCATTCGCAACTCCTGATTGTCAGATGCATGTCAGTAAGTTAGGACTTAAGGTCGTGGTGGACAGCAAATCGATCAAACTTTTAGGCAACCAGCTGAACAGCGAACCCGTAAGCTGTCTAAACGAGTGTGGTTGCGTCGGGAATTTACGGACTCTTACATAGGCTCGAATCACAAAACTCCAGTGACTAATTCGATGAGAAGGCGGCCACAGATTAGAACGGAGATGCCTCCCATGACACCAAACTGTCTAGGTTAGTTTATCGTTTTACTGTAATAACGTCAAGCACTTTACCTTTAAACGGGAAGTCTCCGGTGATATTTTATGCACGAAAGTTGGCAATACAGGCATAACTGCACTAGAGGATAAAAAGGGAAAACTGTGTCCGCCATCATGTTTAATCAAACTGGCGTGGTGTGTCTCATGGTAGAAAAACATTTGACTGCTTTTGCATCATAACTCTGGAAGTCAGACATAAATCCCGACCCAGAGCAGCAGGAAAAGAACACCAGTTCCCATGAAGATCGAGGCCATTATAGCCATCAATAATTCTTTGAGAAATTCGCGGACGTATTTTGTTGCTGTAATTTCGTAGACGAAGAACCAAGCCATGAAGAAGACACCTATGCTGGTCAACAACAGAGTTAGCGTGGAATACATTGCCGGGTTTACGGGCGAGACATATCGGGACATTTCGTCAACAGAAACCTGCACAAATAAAAAAGAGCAAAAATTCACACGAGTACTATGGAGAAGTACTTAAAACCCCACAAAGTCGGAAAATCTCGAAGTGTTGGAATCGAGGTCTTTTACACAGTCTTTGGGGCCCGGCTTTTAGATGACAGCAGTCGGAGCCCAACTAAGCGTCGGCAGTTATCAAATCATTCTGAGAAATACGTCACTAGCATTGTGGAAAACTGCATCAAGACGGACTAATTGTAAATGTGCATATCGTTTGGATCGTAATGTCAGTCTAGTAGAGTACCTTATATCCACGTATTCGATGATACAGGTACACCTTACGAATATGTTCCCAAGAGTCCAACGCCGGCGACAATTTAGAAATATTCAAGTCACAAAAGGTGAAATAATTAAATTCCGGGAAAGTGCGCAATTGCTATTCAAAAGACAAAGCTCTGAAAAATTGGGGCCATCAAGCTGGCACCGGCCAAGTGTAGTAGATCTCAATAAACACTTAAGCACAAACGAAAACTGAAGCCGCGGAAAAAGGATCGAATGAAAATGGGAAGAGTTGACACTATGGCCCGTTTATTGACAATCGCACATTCCACCGTTGAACGGGTCCAATTAGTCATCAATCGTTGGAAAAACGTAGTGCCACAGACCGCATTCGCACGTCTGCATCCGATTCACCGTGCCGAACATACCAGGACAAATGTCTTCAGATGATACCAATTAATTAGAACATGAGAAACTAGGAATAACACGTGTGATCTATTAAAGTTCCGTAGTGCAAATGAACAGTGGATATGGGGTTGATAGGCGGAAATTTGTCTCGGAAATTTTACACAATAAAAAACGCAACGCTGAATAACTCAATCGTGTACAGCCAAAAAAGAAATATGTGACATTTTACGGACAAATTTAAGACAAATCTTACAGAGAAACAGATGCCTGCTTATGGCGTGGTACTATCTTAACCAGCATCTTCGGTAACCTGACCGGTAAGAGAAACTTTATCGTAATTAATATTTCCAGCACATGCGACGGAAAAACGGGCCTGTGGCGTTCGAATCAAACAACAAAGATATCGGGACCGAATCCTTGAGATTGAGTATGACTGGCACATAATAAGGCAAAATGCAAAAATGCAAATATATATATATATATGAACATGCATGTTCCTTAAGCAGATCGGTGAGCCCCACACTATCATCATATTCCCGATCACAACCGACAAAACAACGAGCCCGTGGCTCAAATGGTAGAGCGTTCGACTCAAATACCGAAGGTCGCGGGTTCGAATCCCAGGTGTGCCACACTTGAGATTGGGTATGACTGGCTGATGACGGCTAATAAGCCAGAAATGGCCATTTCGGTCTCCCTTTGTATTTGTCGGTTCCATTCCATCATATGCTACACGTCGCTATGCGACCGCCTGCGAGGGCTCTAGTCTGAGCTCCAGGGCACAACAGAACATGCATGTTCCTTAAGCAGATCGGTGAGCCCCACACTATCATCATATTCCCGATCACAACCGACAAAACAACGAGCCCGTGGCTCAAATGGTAGAGCGTTCGACTCAAATACCAAAGGTCGCGGGTTCGAATCCCAGGTGTGCCACACTTGGGATTGGGTATGACTGGCTGATGACGGCTAATAAGCCAGAAATGGCCATTCCGGTCTCCTTTGTATTTGTCGGTTCCATTCCATCATATGCTACACGTCGCTATGCGACCGCCTGCGAGGGCTCTAGTCTGAGCTCCAGGGCACAACGGAACATGCATGTTCCTTAAGCGAATCGGTGGGCCCGCATCAAATCATGTTCGTTAGCGATAGACAAGACGAAGCGGGCCGTGAAATATTAATTGGGCGGATTCGACAGATGCCAGGGTCGCGGGACAGGAATCCAGATTATTGCCGCGGGATTCCAGATTGTGACTTCGACATTGATGAAATAAAGCGCGTTTCCGGTTAATCAGCGGCGATGGGTTCCACTTTCCGTAGCGGCATAATGGCATGTAGCCATCAATAATAATAATAATATATAATATATATTCAAGATTCAAATTTAACGAAAAATCACCCAAGGATGAAATGATGATATGATGATGATGATGATGATACACGCACACACACACACCGCCACCTGCACCACCTGCACTGCTGCACTTGCGCGCGCGCTGCTGCACCGCGGCGG
>WEDG01004526.1:0-38743 GCA_017591395.1 Schistocephalus solidus
CTTCGTTCAGTTACGTATTGCTGCCTTGTTCTTCTTAGACCTTTTTCTTCTTTGGCTTTACAAACTCGCCAACCTCTTCAACATCGCATGTTGGTGCAACGTCTACCAGTGATGTAGCGATGGGCGGTAAAGCCAGATTAGTGCTGATGCTACCCGAACTAAGTCCCGGTGGAGTGGCGCAAGGACTAGATGGGGCTCCCTTCGGAAGTAGCGAAAATTCCTCTGGTTTACCGGGTCCAGCAGTCGTGATATGTTTATTGTGACTTTTATGTAAGCTTAAAGAAGCTATAAATGAATAAGTATTTTGCTTTGTAGTAGGTTTATTACGAACAGGAGCTTTTTTAGCAGTTGGGCAAGATATAGATTTTTTTAAGTTATCTATTTCTTTCTAAGATTCCTTATTTTCCTGCTCCATCCCTGAGAATTTCTGCTGGAGGCTAAAACACCCCATACATTTTTCGTCTTTCGTAAGCTAAGTTAAGCTTACTGAACTTTTACCCCATTTAGCGGGAGGTGAACAAATAGCAGAAAAACGATAGTTAAAATTGTTTTCTGCTTCTACATTAACTTGCTTGACAAGATCCCCTGCCAATATGGCCGAGTGGGTAGAGGCGCCAATAGACGGTCCCAAGCAGCTTGGTCGTGGACCAATTTTTTGTGACAATAAACTTATGGAACTTGAGTTTTGCATGTTATAATTGCCACAAAATTAACAAAGAGTCAGCTGAGTTTTCAACAATAAGAATATGAAAATATAAGGACTCAGCCTTTGGTTTGAGTCAATTCCGCGATTGAGAGCAGATGCAGGGAACACACAGCCAGCGTGAGTTTCAGAAAGCAGCAAAGATCGAGGGTCCTAGTCACAATTTACAAACTCAGAGGAATATAAAGACAATTCTTTAATAATTTTCCAGCACCGTGTCTTCTACCTGAGGTAGAAACTAAAAACTCGTTGGCTCGAGTCATAACTTTATTTCGTTTTTAATGTTTGTTTAGACAGTGCCTTGACAGTGCTAACCAAATATAAACTCTTCAATTCTTAAATTATATTCATCTCAATTCAATTCAATTTATTGAGTGAAATAGGCATGGGCCTTTGAGTACACTATTTGTAACGTTAAATTAATGTGGTATACAGAGAAACTGTGTGGGTTGCATAGATACAAAATGTGGTCATAAAATATGCCAAGTGGTGTCTGAATCTCGAGGGTTAAGATAAATTCCTCATCGCTCAGGCTCGTTTTGGAACATAAAACTGTCAAGGTTCCTTTTAAAGCTTTCCAGCGATGGTGACATTACAAAGTCTTCAGGGAGGGCATTCCATGGTTTAACCACTCTGACAGAGAAGGAGAACTTGCGTACATCCAATCTTAGCTGCTGGACGCGCAGAGTCAATGGGTGACGTCAGAGATGGGTTGTGGCGGCAAATTCAAAGAAGTGCGAAAATTCCAGGCAACATTTCAAATTTTTCACAATGCGGAAGGTCAGCAGGAGATCACCACGCATTTGGCTATAACTCAAAGGGAACAGATGAAGATTCATTAGGTGGGTTTGGATATGGCAAGGAGCTTTGACTCCTAACCATTTTTGTGGCTTTCCTGTGTGCTCTTTCGAGGCAGTGCTGATCTTGAACTGTCCAGGGGTTCCAGGCTTGCACAGCATATTCCTAATGCGACATAATGAATGTTCCAAAAATCTAAGCGAAGCGATCATCATTGAAATCCAAAAAGGCTCGTCTAATGGCATGCGACACAGCCATTGTGCATGAAGTAAGAGGATTTAGAATCTAGAATTTATATTTGGTTAGCACCGGCAAGGCACTGTCTGAGCAAACATAAGAAACGAAATAAAGTTATGACAATGTGTGCAGATAAAATGTACAAATACCTAAATTGTACTGCTATGTCAACAGTTAGCGATGTTTTAAAATTAATGGTGAACTAGAAAAAATAGGCAGTGCAAAAAAAACCTTTACCATAAAAATGGAGGCAGAGGTCAATAAGCCTTCATTTTTTAATAGAAGGTAGGAGAAAAACTGCTAAGAAAAAATGGTCAGGCGGTAGAGTAGGGTAATACGGTAGTAGCATTTCAGAATGAGATAATGAAACGTCGAGGTGATTCGTTCTTGATCACTTAGGCGTATGAAACAGAATCTCACGAAAATGCGTCAATGAACTTAAGTCCTCAGCATCTAAGGATCCAGAATTGAATTCTGATGATGGTTAGAATCCAAAGATACGGTAGCATTTTAGACTGTGGACCACCGAATGTGTACGTCCGAATGAAGTCATTGTTTTGGATGACTGGTGATATAAGGAGACATCATAGTTCTTGGGCAACTTGAGGTTGCGAAAATATAGTTACGAGAGGGTCACTTAAATTCCCGATGGTACTTTCTCCGAGTCATGGGGACTGGGAAAAGGTGAGGCAAATAAAAGGTTAATAGAATCAGTTTTAAGATAAATGTGCAGTCTTTGCTTGAATTCAGATAGACTAGTTAACGACCTAATTTCATTTGGCAAGTTATTCCAAAGAAAACTATACCTAGAAGCAAAGAAGAGAGAGCGTTTTCACGTGGAGGATGCAGGGGGAGGTATAATTAGTGCAGAATTTCTAAGGTTATAAGGAAGACTAACAGGGGTAATGACAGAAAGCTTTGGGGAGAGTTGAATTATTGTTAAGTCGGAAAAGGAGACAAAAGCCTGCTTCAAGTCTCCTGACCCAAAGAAATTTTAGCTTCATTTGCTGGCATCTTGTTGAGTAGGAAGTAGTTGAAAGAGTCGGAAATAGGAGTTTTTTGTGAAATGTCTTTGGAAATTTTCAATTTTTGAACGGCTAGATTCGTTCATTAAACCGAAGAAAGGACAGCAAAATTCAAGAATGTGAAGTACAAACATACAATAAAGTCTTAATTTAATTTCAGGAAGGTAGAAATTATAAGAAATAAAACCGCAAATCTGAGCAGCTTTGGCCGTTATTCTATTGGCATGAGGCGAAAGATCTTATTTATTGGTGTGGCTTAAGCCCAAGTTCTTGATGGAGGAAAATTCAATCATAGGGCAACCTTCAAAAATAAGAGGTTGCGGCAGCCTTACTGGCCCAAAACTCATGAAGCGACACTTAGTAGGTGAGGACTTCATTAGCCATGTTGAGCTCCAGAACGTTAGGGCGTCTAAGTCTGAATGAATTTATTCTAGGTACCGTTCGATCGTAGAGTTAGAGAAGGAATACACGCGTTTGAGGTCATCAGCATAAATAAAAGATTGAGAATGTTTAACTATCGATGAAATATCATTTATATACAGTGAGATCACCAAAGGACCTAATACGCTACCTTGAAGGACACCACTAACAATCGGGGTAGCACTTGAGTATGAGGACCCTTCTAAAACTTTTTGCTTTCGATCATTTAGGTATGATCTAATAAAGTCAGTCAGGGGACTAAGAAATCCTATAGCTACTAGTTTAGCATGAAGTCGTTTATAAGGCACTTTATCGAATGTCTTACTAAGATCGAAATCGATAACTACCACAGAGAGATGATCATTACGAAGAGAGGTTAGAAGATTAAGAAAAGAAATGTGGCAGGTTTCACAAGAGCAGTCCGGTAAGAAGCCATGTTGGGAAAAGTTTATAATTTGATTGCTTATGCAAAAATCCGTGATTTGTTTTGCAATTAGTTTTTCTAAAAGTTGAGCAAGAGACGGCGTTTTATGAACACCGCGATGGTTATGAATGTCCGAGCGGGAACCAGATTTAAAAACTGGTATTATAATAGAAGTTTCCAGTAATCGGCGAAGAAACCATTTTCGAGAAATACTGAGAATAATTTGCTTAGTAAAGGTGGAAAATCCCTTAACTGTTTAATAAGGGAGTTTGGAATGTTGTCAATTCCAACCGAATGTGAATGTTTTAGGTGAGCTTTTTCCTTTTGAATACATGAAGGCGAGAAATTAATGGTTGTTAGAAGCGAATTTGAAAGCAGAGGAATTGTGGGTGTGGGGCTAGTTTCAGTGGTAAAGTGGTTGGCAAAAAACGAATTTAACAACTCTGCTTTGCCCAAATCGTCTGTAACAAATTTTTTGTTACAGTCGAGTAAGGGCGGAGTTATATTCAGACGCTTAGCCGATGACCGAACATGGAAGATGAGAATGTGGATGAATTGCCATCACTTAGTGCCCGAGACTCCCTACGCTTATCTCTCGCGAGCCTAATTTTCGATGCTAATTCAAATATTTGTACAATCCTTAAATGAACTGAGAAAGAGCTTTACGATGAACCTTTAAGTTGTTTTCGTAATTTTTAAGTCTTTTCTGGAGAAAATGCGGAACAGTAGAAGAAGCTGTATTTGAAGTAAAAATCTTAAACGGGATTAAAGACTAGATTTGTTCTGTGAGGTTATGCAATAGCTCACGGAAAAAGTTTGGATCGTTGATTGCGAATATGCTTTGCCAATCTAGAGTGCTAAAGAAATTATTTGTTATTTCATGGTTTGTGTTAGCAAAGTCGAGGTTATTGCATTTAACCTCAGGCTTCGTAAGAAGGGGACTGGAAAACAACAGTGAATTATTGCGTGATCACTTGTGAAAAGATCATGATGAAAATTCATAAAGAGAGGGTGGACATCATTTGTAAAATTTAATTCTAAAATGTTGACATTTCTAATTACTGATGTGACCAGTTGGGACATGTTTGAAAAGTTAATAGTATCGACCAATTTCTGATGTTGAGGCGAAGAGGAATTGGCCTGCGAGTCAATGTCTGGCAGATTGAAATCGCCTACGATTATTTGACATCAAATTGAGTTTCTGCAACTTTTTCAAATAGTTCACAGAGCTCGCTTTCGTTGCCAGAATAACACGGAGGATTATAAACACAGCCAATTAACGCTTTTTTATTGTGAGGTAGGATGACTGAAGCAAAGCATACATTTCCAGAAAAGGACGAAATGGCCAGCTTAAAAGGGAAATGTACAAAGGATGACTTAATATAAAGGAGGCAACCACCGCCACGTGTTTCAGCGCGGTCTTGTCGGTACAAAGTGAAATTATCTATAGCAAGCGTTGAGTCAGAAATAAGAGAGTGAGCCCAGGATTCAGTGATGCACAGCACATCTGGATCAAGCTCAGCCATCTCATTTACAACTGATCTCGCATTGAGTGAAACTAAGCTGAGCGTATTCCTGAGCTGGAGGTTACGCTCATCAGTATTTATAAAAAAGGATAATTTGGTGGCGGAGAAGAAAACTGAAAAGAAGATACGAAAGGTGGGAAACAAAATTGCTCTGGTCTACAATTTGTCGAAATGTTAATGTTAAGAGAACTGAGATTATTAAACGATGGAATATTTGGATGAAAACATGGTAAAAGAAGGCTATATTGTGGCATTTGAAAGATAAAGGGTGGCATAGAAATGAGATTTTGAGGGAAGTTAGCATAACTTGGCGGAAAACGTGCATTTTAAAAAAGGAATAAATGATTTCGAAAAACTGTTAACATATTTAGAAGCGTTAATTATTTGGGAAATTCGGCCACCTTTTGGATTGGGAAGAATGCTTACATTAGCGTTCGCAGCTGTTGTAGATGCTGAGGGCTTAGCAGGTTTCCCATCGGTAATGAAATTACTGATTTTAATGCCTGGATTAGCCAATGATTCAGATTTACTAGGAGTTTTCTTTGGTTTGGTAGATTTGGCAGCTATAACAGGCATGGTTTGCTTGGGATGAGGAAGAAGTGGCTTTGACACAATTTAAATCAAACCAGGAACAAGGTTAACGGGTGAAGATGCAGCTGGAATCGAAATTCCTGTCGATCTGGAGGGCCGTGGGCTTGCATTAGCTACAGGACAAACCTCTGATATAACTTTTGATATTGAAGGTATAGACCAAGGCTTCTTGTTTGCTAATGAGGTTGAAACCCGATGTTCCATTGGGGTTTTATCCCTACAGATAAACACCTTGTTTTTTTCAAATATTGAGCTGAGTGCTCATGCTTAGAGAAAATAAGGTCAACTTCAATCGCTGAAAAAAGTTTGACCAGAACTAGCGGGTTTTTGCTACGGGAAGACAACCTTTTAGCTTCAGCGACTTTAAAGTTAAAGCCGCATGAGTAAAGGAAATGAAATGCAACGTCCAGAGGGATTTTTCTCTTGGGGACGTTTTTAAAAAGAAAATTGAAACTTCTCATTGTTAGTTAGACTCTGGATTACATGCCAGATTTTAATGTCTTTGGCAAACATTGCTGCTTCACAGTCCAGATACCTGACACAATCGTCCACGTATATTTAAAACAGTATTGGCCCTAGTACTGAACCCTGAGGAACCCCACTCTCGACCGCAGCAGAACTTGACCACTATTGGCCAATAAACATAACCTGGCGCCGACCCACGAGAACGTTTTTGATCCACTTGAGGAGTTTACCTCTGATTCCCATTCGTTTAGCTTTTACAGCAGTCTCTGGTGTGACACAGTATCGAAGGTCTTTTGAAATTCAATGAAAGGGATGTGAACCGCGTTTCTATCTTCAAGTGCTTGGATCTACCTCTGAAAACGAATACAGCAAATTTGTGGTGCAGGATCTTCCTTTTCAGAACCCGTGTTGACAGCTTGATAACAAATTTTGAATCTCTAGGAATTTCACTAATTCTTTCTTGATGATCCTTTCCATTGTCTTTCCAAGGATGAATGTCAAGCTTATGGGCCTGTAGTATGTCACTGACGCCCGGTTACCACTTTTGTACAAGGGAGTTATATGTGGCAGCTTCCAATCGATAGGAAGTGTTTCGGAGTCAAATGACGTTTGAAATAGCCCTTATAGAGGTGCGGAATGTTCATTGGCAAGATCTTTCAGAAGGTTGGGTGGAAGCTCATCTGGTCCTGTAGATTTCGACTCTTTTAGTTCTTTTAATTTCTTTTGGATCAGAAATTCTGAGAAAAGTATGTGGCTAATGCTTGCAGTCAATGGGTTATCATCTGAGGAATGAAGGGTCCTTGCCTCGCTTGTGAGGACTGAGCGGTAGAACTGTAAAAATTACTCGGCTTTTCCCCTGTTTTCAGAAATTTCGACGCCCATGGCAGTCTTAATCAGCGGTATTTGATGCCTATTCCTGGTACATCTGCGGAGGTAACTGTAGACTTACTTTGAATTCTGCGTTGCCTTTTGCAGTAAAGTCTTCTCGAATTCCTTTCGAGTTTTAAGGATAAGGCATTTCAGGTTGTTCTTCTGTGTTCTATACTTATTAAAATATGCGACTTGATTTGACTCGCAATATTTTCTCCAAAACTTGAACCTCCTGTTTATTTTCCTTTTTAAATTGTTGTCTAGCCACCTAGGACGGTTGCTATGATGGACACTCGTTAGTGGGCAGTGGTTGTCCATAAAACTGAATAACTAGACAATATATCAAGAATTATTTGCACCTACAAGAGCTTAAACACGTTTCGACTATGTCTTGCAAGCCCATCATTTAAACAGCAAATTCAAATATATTTGCTACTTTTAAAGTATATATAAGGGATTCTGTAGAAAGACACTGAAGTTGCGTTCAGGTGTCCTTTAGTGTGTTCGAAAGGAAGTCCAAGATAGCAAAAAAAACAGAAGTTGACTTAAGGACTTCCGTTGAGTGAAATCTAGCAGATCTTCCGATGAGTGCTAAAATAAGCCGCAGAAATAGATCAGAGATATTGTGCAGGTTTTTATGAATTATTTATGAACGCGACGAATATAAGGGTTGTTTCGGTTAAGCACCAGTTTAACACAAAGCGGAGTCAAAATGCATCAGCGATCACGTGCAAAGTGGTCTTGAGGGAAAAAAATTAAGTTGGGTTACCGATTTCTGAAAGCAGAGTTAGGGGGGGTATAGTTCAGTTCAGTTCAGTGTATTTGAGAAAAATAGGCTTACGCCTTTTGAAATCCCTTTTTGATACAAAAAGTCGGAAGAATAATAAGCAATGTAAAAAAGTTACAGTCAAGTGAATGCAGGCAGATTTAAGTGGTACACGGATATTGTTAAGGTAAAGTAGTCACATAATCTTCCTGGTGCAGCAACATATGTATGTCAAGCCGATGTTTAAATATATCCACAGACTGGGACATTACAATCGCCTCAGGTAGGTTATTCCACGGTTTCAAGACACGGTTGGTGAAAAAATACTTCCTCACATCCAATCTTACTTGGGACACACTTAGTTTGAATGGATGACCTCGGAGATTATTCGTAGTAGCAAGTTGGAAAAAGTCATCACATAGGAGGGCGCAATCCATGCCACGCACGATTCGGAAGGTTTGTATCAAGTCTCCGCGCAACTGCCTGTAACTCAGAGGATAGAGCTGTAGGTTATTTAGGCGAATCTCATATGGCAGTTCACCTTGACCTCTTACTAATTTTGTGGCTCGTCGCTGTACCCTTTCGAGCATTTTGTAGTCCTGTTGAGTCCATGGTCGCCAGGCTTGGATCGCATATTCAAGATGGGGCCTAACAAACGTACCAAAGACTTTAGAAAAGCAGTCTTCATCGAAAACTTTAAATGCCCGCTTGATAGAGTACAGCATTGAATTGGCGGATTTAGCCGCCTTGCAGCATTGCGTAGAAGGCTTCAGGTTGTCTGTCATCCAAACGCCGAAATCCTTCTGTGTGTGTGTGTTTCTCGGAGTGGCATACCGTTCAAAAAGTAGGGTTGCATATCAGTGACCTGATTCTGACTTCCCAGACGTAGCAGGGCGCATTGGTTTGAGTTGAAGGACAAGAGCCATTTGCGGAAACACTCGTCCAATGGATGGAGATTTTCTTGGAAATCGTCTCCATCGGCAGCATTGTTGATAACTTTCCAAATTTTTATATAGTCCGCAAACATAGCAAAGTCGCAGTCCAATTCCTGTACACAATCATTAATAAACAAGAGAAATAGGATTGGTCCGAGAACTGAACCTTGCGAAACTCCACTCTCGATGATTGTGCGCTTTGATCGCGATCCACCTACGCAGACCACTTGAGAACGACCGACGAGAAAATTCTTGATCCACGAAAGAAGTTTGCCTCCAATACCAAACATTCTTAACTTATAAAGTAGACGCTGGTGCGGAACACTATCGAATGCCTTCTGAAAAACAATGTTGGCCACATGCACAGTGTATTTTGCATCGAGTGCTTTTGTCCAGCTTAGCATAATATAAAGTAAGTTCGTAACACACGATCTTCCCCTACGAAAGCCGTATTGTGCAGTTGATAAGAGGTTATGGGTTTCTAAATAAATCATCAATTCCTTTTTGAGAAGCTTTTCCAAAGCCTTGCAACAGATTGAGGTCAGGCTGACAGGCCTGTAGTTTGAAGCAAATGCACGACTACCGCTTTTGTGAAGCGGTGTAATGTGGGCTGTTTTCCAGTCGGTAGGAAGCATTCCCGTGTCAAACGATTTCTGCCACAGAAAGGATAGCGGTTTGGCCAGCTCTCGAGCAAGTTCGAGGAGTAACTTTGCTGGAATCACGTCGGGGCCAGGGGATTTGCATGTGTTCAGACTTTTTAGTTCTTCAAAGACCGCCTCTTCTCGAAAGAGCATATCCTGAATTATTGGTGCTCCCGTAGTCTCGCAACTCGATGGAATAAAAACTGCTTCTCGGGTGAAAACTGACTGAAAGAACTGTGAAAAGTGTTCAGCTTTGTTTTGAATTTCTGTAATCTCGAAACCATCATCGTTTATCATTACAGGAATTGGGTTCCTGTTTCGTGTGCTTTTATCTTACATAACTGTAGAGCAATTTGGGATTGTTAACTGCTCGCTGGAGCAATTCCCTCTCGTAATCCCGTCGGCTGTTGAAGATTAAGCTTTTAACCTTGTTCCTTTGCGTTTTGTATGTTTGCAAGGCTAAATTTTCATTGGATCGGCAAAATGTCTTCCAAAGCCTTCCTTTCCTGTTAACTTCTCGTTTCAGTTCCCTTGTTAGCCACTGTGGTCTGTTAGATATCCTAAGTTTTGATGGCGGACAGTGGCATTTTTTTTAGGTTCAACAACCACTCCTTTAATAAATTCCAGTCCTCAGAGACATTCCCGGAGAAGAAAAGATCCCAGCCCATTCGTGATGCCTCAGCTTTCATCTTGCAAAAGTCTCCCCGCCATAGATTGGGCCTGGTTTCATTCATTGCAGGTGGCACCAAATATAAACCATACTCCCATGAAAGTACTGCATGATCCCTTCGACCAAGTGGAGGTAGGTAGTGAACCTTGTTTATACTGTCAGGATCTTTAGTGAAGACGAGATATAAACAACTAGCCTGTTGTCCTCCATGCGCTCTTGTTAGAAAAAATACATGTTGTGTGAGAAGAGCTTCAAGTGTTGACTTAAGCAGACTGTGATCGAAGGACAACTTTGAGCACTGCGCCAGCAGATCGTTCCATCGAATGCTGGGTGCATTAAAGTCCCCCATTAGAACAACATCAGGTCGACTACCAATCTCCTTTATGTTCTCCAACAAACAAGTATCAGCGTCAGTGTTTGTCCCCGGTGGTCTGCAGAGAGTCATGACTTCAAGGGACTGCGATCCCCGCGTCTTTATTTTCAGCCAAATAGCCTCAATACCATTGTTAATCTTCTCTGTCATTTCACACACTGTGAAATTGCTATTAACATATATCGCAACTCCTCCACCCTGGCGGTGAGTGCGGTCTCTCCTGAACAACTGGTACCCGGATAAGGCTACTTCGCAATCGCTGATGTTCTGTGACAGCCATGTTCCTGTGATTGCTATAATATCGGGAGACAGAATGGCTACCTGAATTCTCAGTTCGTCGAGCTTCGAAAGCAAACTTTGGGCGTTGGTATACAGAAATTTAAGTTGGCGGCACTCGGCCCTGCCAAATTCCGTTTGTCTCGAGTGTGCCAATACTACTGTGTCACTGCCATCATTAGCTTTGGCTGGTTCCAGAGTAATGCTGCGTTTCTCTGTATCACACGTCTCCTCTTCATTTCTATCACTAATTCGCGGCGTTTCAGACGTTCTGCAGGAGAGTAGTCCGGCTGAAAAACCTGCTTTATGAGAGTTTCGAAGTTTGGTTTTTCTCGAGAGAAGTAGCTTAGCCTCTTCCTGGTTTTTCCAAGACGATTTTTGATAGGCCGTGGTCTCACAGTTTCTGACTGTTCAATATCTTTTTCCTATCCTGAAGGCTGCTCGAACGGTTATCTTCTCTCCCGAATGAAGTATATCGTTCAGCAGGTGCTGAAAACAAAAGCAAGATCAGCGGATATCCTTTCCTTTGAGGTGTTAGCATTTGATTCAGGTAGGCCCTGGATAACAACGCAGTTCTCTCGGTCCAGGGCATCTTTCAAGACACTGCTGACCATATTTTCCTCTGAGTGACCAGATGGATTTATTGTGATCTTTTTAAACTTTATAGCCGTGTTATGTTTTTTTCCCAATTTTATCTTGCCACTCATTGGTTTTTTCGCTCTCAGCTAAGGATTCTTTAGAACTGCTGGGATAGCCGGCAGAAGTCGAGACTGAAGTCGGAACGTTATCCAATTCGGTGGTGTTTTGGTGTTTCCCCATTGCAGATTGCCGCGGGTTTGTTCCTTGGGATGCCACTACGGGCTTGTTATAGAACCAAAGATAGGAGGATGTGATTTGTGATTCGTTTTGGTCGTCGTCCTTAGGATTCAGGGATTTTGTTCCTGTTATCCGGTCGTCATTGGTATTCACGTCCGAACTTTGTGAGTTGTTACATGTTTTTGTTTTTGGTACTGTAGGTGCTTTGGTCACTGACTATTTAACTGTTATATTTTTTACCGTATTTCGTCGAATATTGTTATCTTGCAAAAGCTTCCTTAAGTCTGCAAGGTCATCTTCCAGTTTTTGAACTCTTAGTAGAATATAAGAACATCCCACAAAAGATTCGTCCTCGTAGCCGACGGATTTGGCTGCCATTACGCTTTTTGCGCGCTTTGCTGGTCCTTGGTTGTAAGTGTAAACTGATCGAGGGCCAGTCATGGATGCCAAAGCCAGCTCAACAGGCTTTCCTTTAAAGGAAGTGTTATTACTGGTTTTGCTGCAAACAAACAATTGCTTTGAGTCCATGAGTATAAAAAACACTCTGTATGCGTATGTTCTCTTTTGGGCGTATAACGAAATATTCCAACTGGGTTTGGAATATGGCGAGTATTTGCAGCAATATGAGCAAAAAAAGCACCTTGTCGTTCAAAACGCTTTAAAAAAACGGTAAATTGTATAAAACATGCAGGAACGACTCAGCCGTTTGGAGATGTCGAAGGTCCTGGATAACTTCAGATCTTCTCAAGGCTGTACACGTTTGGTTTCCTAAGTTGTTCTCAGTTTGTATTAGTGCACAGGCTGCGTAGTCAACTTGAATAAGATGATAAACAAATTCCGATTTGATGCCGTTTTATGAGGAATTTCGGCACGAGAAAAATTCCAGATGAGCAGGTAGCAAGTACGTACGTGCAGTTGAAACAGTATTGTCCGGAACAGTCCTAGTGAAGTGCTAACCGAGTTCAAATTGTCCAAGTTGGAGAACAAAATATTGGTGGTTATTTACACATGACCTTGACACGACCTTGACACATCACACTCTGGTGGGCACTTTTTACAACAAGAATATTTTGGCATTATCTTACACGTTTTATGTTAGAGTTTGAAGGACAAGGCATTCAGCACTCTAACCTGAGTAGCATCACATTTGAAAGGGAATGCAAATATGCAATTCCTGCATTTACACTTAGAGAACTTGCTGACGAACTGTGTGTTCCACTGTCCATCATATTCCAAAATTCCTTTGAAGAAAGCAAACTCCCGGAAGAATGGAAGTGTGCATTCATTGTCCCAGTCTATAAAGGAGGTTCACGACTAGAAGGTAAAAATTACCACCCTGTCAGTTTAACTCGCATAGCGTGTAAAATAGTGGAGCGTATTATCAAGAGGCATTTAATGCATTATCTGGAAAATAACCAAATAATAATAATGATAGTTGTATTTAATGCCGGTTTAGAGGCATTTTCAGATGAAATATTCAGTGGGGATCAGGCTGGCAGTGAAAAAAACTCCTAAATTAATATCATTAGAAGTGTTTTTCCTATCTTTATGTTATTCAGGAGAAAAAACCGCCACCTGCAAGGATGATAGCAGTTCAGATCAGAGAAGGGCTAACACAATTGCAGTCTGTTTGCAGTCTCTCTGTCTTTGCTAGTAACCAGGTTTCTGCCCCAGGTAAGAGTGCATCCGTGGACGGTTGGTCACTGTCTGCCGATTAAGTCACCGGGTGCAGGCTGCAGAGACGGTGCCGTATCCCTCAAGGTAACACCTTGGATCGGGTTCAGATGCCGCGCACTCCATCGAACAGGAAAACAGATTCTACCGTGTCGACGCCCAGAATTCTTGGAAACTGTTCTGAATGCAAAAAACTAGTAAAAGTTATCTTAAACAAAGAATACCTTCGCTGGATTGTTCTTAAATGGGGTAGTTTGTTCCACATGGCATTACATTTACCGAAAAGAATCGACGATACGTAACTGTGCGAGCTAATTGAAGAAATAAAAGACATTACGATGTCTGCTGCGCCGAGGGTCGTCAAGCTGCCTCAAAGTGGTAAGGGGATTAAATGTACGACAATTCAAAAGCTTAAACAGTAAAAAGAGTCCCTTCTGCACTCGGCGAAAACATTAGGGATCAATGTTTACAAGCCCACTGCGTACTTGATACGACATATTATGGTGCTCCAACGATAAATTTCTTTTCCTGAAGAAGTGCTGGACCGATTCTATTTTCTTCCGTTCGCTAGCACGCAGAAGGCTAAATAGAAACGAGCAGTATTCTAGGCCAGGTCTAACGTAAAATTTATGAAGGCGGAGTCTTGTATCAATCGTTTTAAAATTTCGGCGGATAAACCCGGCAGTTCTGCGTGATTTGAAGAGAATAAGGGCGCAATGCTCTGCAAAATTGATACCGTTGGAATATTTATTAGAATTTTAGAATGTTTTTAGTATTTATATTTGGTTAGCACCGGCAAGGCACCGTCTAAGCAAACATACGTAACAAATAAAGTTATGACAATGTGTGCAGATAAAATGTACAAATACTTAATAATGTAGAAAAAACTTTCCTCCTATGTCAACAGTAAGCGCTGTTTTTAAATTTATGGTGAACTAGAAAAAATAGGCAGAGAAACAAATTCCTACCTTAAAAATGGAGGCAGAGTTCAATAGGCCTTCATTTTTGAACAGAAGGTAGGAGAAACAAACTGCTTAGGATAATTAGCACAGGTGGTAGAGTAGAGTAATACAGCAGATAATGAAACGTCGAAATGATTCGTTCTTGATCACTTAGGCGTATGAAAAATCTCACGAAAACGCGTCAATGAACTTAAGTCCTCAGTTCAGAGGGTTTTTACTCGAAGAATATTTTCGCTTCCTGGATCCAGTATCTCTTATACGAATAGATGCCAGTTAGCAAACATTAAATTTCTGTGGGTTAGAAGACTCGAAGCCGGTCTATGCTTCCTGTTTCGCGTTAACTCTAGCCCAAATCTCCCACGAAGTAACGCTCTCACTCCGGTAGATCGACCCTATGCCACTCGTAATTCCTCCATGATCATTTCACCACCCCTTAGCTCAAAAACTAACCGGCTCAGTTTTTTGCCTCCAAATATGCTTTCATCTGGAATAATCTTCCACTGCCAATTAGGTTGTCATCCACATTAGCTATTTTCAAAACAAAGTTACGCAAACATTTATCTTCGGAAGATATAAAGTCCTTATTGTCTGTTTCCTTCGCTAACTCGCAACTTTTGGATTTCGAAAAGGGTCCTCCTGGTATTTGAGGCAGCTCCCTTGATATTATAATGGTATCTTATTATATGTCCATCATTCTTTGCGGAGTCAATCTTTGCATTCACTTTTTGCCCCCTCCCTTTTAAACTAGCATCGCCAAGTCTTGAAAACCTTGGTACTTTCCTCCGCTTTTGCAACCCCGACGATGGTCGGCAGGATCAGTTGATGATCATGGCTGGTTCTGATGTTTTTGTCTCTTTGATTGGTGGACTATGCAGTCGGCAAGGTCGCATCTCGATTTTGATCTCATGACCTCTACTGTCCCCTCCTTGTTTTGACCCTGGTGTCCACGATGAGTTCGTCCTTTCTCACCTCCACTGGTGGTTACAAACAGTAACTCTGACTGCTATATTATCTCTCACACGACAAGGAGCGTTCCGAACCCTCATACGTTGCCAGCAGCATCACAGCACTATCCCATTGCATCTAGCTATTAATTTTTTAGTGAAGCAGTTTTTTTCTCCTATTTTATTTTAAATTGGCGGCTTGGTGAACTACGCCTCCGATTTAACCTTAGGAGTTTTTTTTACTGCTTCTTTTTTAGTTCACCGTTTATGTTAAAGATTGTTGACTATTGTTTTAAAAATGGCAAATCGTTCTGAATTGGATATGCCTACTATATTGTTCATTTCTGCTGTTAATATGGCTGCTCACATAGTGCAGCAATTATCCACTTTGTATTTATTTATGCCGCGATACTAAGTTTGAAATGACGGGGCTCTCTGGGCCTTAAATATACAATTTATTTATTTATTATTTATTTATCTTAGGATCCAGAATTGAATTCTGCTGATGGTTAGTATCCAAAGAAACGGCAGCATTTTAGACTTTGGACCACCGAATGTGTACGTCCGTATGACGTCCTCGTTTGGATGACTGGTGATATAAGGAGACATCATAGTTCATGTGCGACTCAGGTAGTTAAAATATAGTTTCAAGAAATTCACTCAAATTCTCTATGGTCCTTTCTCCGCGTCATGGGAAAAGCAACTGGGAAAATATAAGGAAAAATAAAAAGCTTAATAGAATCAGTGTTAATATAAATGTGCAGTATTCGCTTGAATGCAGATAGACTAGCTTACGACCCTATTTCAATTGG
This sequence comes from Schistocephalus solidus, assembly GCA_017591395.1. Taxonomy (NCBI): domain Eukaryota; kingdom Metazoa; phylum Platyhelminthes; class Cestoda; order Diphyllobothriidea; family Diphyllobothriidae; genus Schistocephalus; species Schistocephalus solidus. Next base: position 15,929 of record WEDG01004526.1, read on the forward strand.
CAAGTTATTCCACATGTGATATGACCAGATATGATATGGCCAGATCCTTAACAACGCAAGGATTATTTAGATCATGGCCATCTATGCTTAGTTAAGGCTGATGGTCGTCGCCAACAACCATAACGGAACATTTGTGCAATGAAAAGGAAAGGCGTCCTGTGCAGCACCACTGGGCAAAGGCTTTGAGATCATTTTTTAAAACATCAAGCATGGTGTCACGATCTGCCGGCTTGTATCGATAGGCAACTTTCAAATCGTCGGCATACACAAAAGGCCTACCATTCCGAAATAAACCTAGTACATCATTGAAAAAAAGACAAAATAAAAGCGGGCATAGTACACAACCCTGAATACCTCCACTCCTCACACGTGCCGAGTTTGAGATAGCATTGGGGATCCTAACATGCTGTCTGCGAGAGCTCAGGTAAGATGATATCAAGCTCAGAAGTTTACCACATAAACCGAAATAGGAGAGTTTCAGGAGAAGAAGGGCATGGTCAACACGATCGAAATAGACTATGGAAAGTGCAAAGCCATTATCCCTAGACTGTAGAACGTGATCAAAGAAAGAGAGCTGACAGGTATCACAAAACCTTGTTTTGACGAACCCATGCTGGGCTGCACTCAGTAGGTTGTTCTCGGTTAAGTGCTACATCATCTTATCTTTGATCAAGGTCTCCAGGATATTCGAAGCTGCGGAAATTGTGTTGTTTGGCCGAAAATCACCGAATGACGTAGATTGGCCGTGTTTGGGGATAGGTAGAATGTGCGATTCCTTCCACACACTAGGAAAGATTTCACTCTCCAGAGCTAGATTTGATATCTTACAAAGAAGTGATGAGAAAATATCATTAGCATCCATCTTTATAATGTTGATCTGGTTCAGGACTATACGATTGACGAAAACGATAAATGGCTACGGTTACGTCCCAGAGGGTAAGAGTTATGGTTTCGAGCACGGCACCGGTCCAAACCTGGATGGGCGGAGGGGGAGCGGCCGAATATTCAATTAATGCTCTGGACAAGAAAACGTAAAAACTATCAGCCGTCAATTTATCATCGATAACAGGATTGCCAACGGAGTCCAGTAGGATGGGATGCCATGTTTAACTATGGGTTCTTATTGCACGTGAAAAAGGATTCGCAACATTTAACGAACGGTTTTCGACATATTTGACCACTTCGGCTAGCCGTTTTTCATCGGTTAGCCTCTTAGCCTGCAGAAAAATACGGCGAATCAAGGGCAGAACGGAAATGTCGTTTTGAAAATGGAATCGACGAGAGATTTTACGTAACCTACGGTGAAAAATATAAAATGAGATAAACCTCATCCATTACATTAATTAATTTCTTACGGGGAACAAAACGAGAAATAAGTGGATCCAAAACATCGTAAAGCATACCGTTACAGGTGTTCAAATCCTGACATATAAAGAAATAATACCAGTCGTGGGAGTTAAGATGTATCAATAATTCTATAAAAAAGAGCTAATCGAAAATTTAAGAAAAAGCTATATTTTTTGGAAAACGTTTCGCCGGTTTTGAGCTGTAGTGTAGAAACAACGATATCATAGTCTGATCTCCAAAGTGGGCCTTATAATTTATTTAGAATTTATTTATTTAGAATTTATATTGTCAAAGGCACTGTCAAAGGCAGGCAACCTCTGCAGAAGATAAGATCAAGTATGCTTGATCCTCAGGTAGGGAAGTCAACAACCTGAGTTCACATGCCAATATCTACGGCCTCGAGTAAGTCCTCAAACTTTATGGGGCCAGAATGGACCGGAAACCAGCGAATGTCAGGAAATTGAAATCACCTGTAATTAAGCAATACTTGAAATTTAAGTCAGCTGCGGCGTGAAATGCTTGTGAGAGACAAAGATCGAAATCCTCACTGGTATTGGGCGGGCGATAGACACAGCCAATGAGTAAAGAGTTCCTATTTTAAGGTCATTTGAAGCCAACAGCTCTCATCAACCGCAGTAAATTGTGGATTGTCTCAGGTTCGCAATTCCAGGGCTTGCTTAATATAGATACAGTTTCCTCCACCACGGCTGTCACGGCGATCATTTCGAGTACAAGTATAACATATAAGAGAGCTTTCGGGGTCGGCTACGGAAGGTGATGCCCATGTTTTAGTTACTAAATTAATATCTGGACAGCGGACAAAGACTCGAGTCGAAAGCAGGGGCGTTTTATGGAGCAGTGATCTGGCATTTAGAACGAACATTTTAAGCGGGCAAGGTGGTTGTTTTTATGGAGGGTGGCTAATTCATCCAGTTGGTGACGGGCCACTGAACATAGGGGCCGGTGCTCCCACCCTGTTCTCGAAAAAGGTTGTGGGATCATACGCACCTGATGTGGGTGAAGTGGAGTAAAATAAAGAGGTGGAACTGAGCAAAACCGCTTGCTTTTGGGCATGTCCGGGAAATCCCTTGACAGAATACTGCAAAGTATTCCTATTAAAGTGACACAGAAGGTCAGGTGAGTCTAGTAGTCCAGCAGGACCCTTCGTATTAAGAGACAACTAGGGAAACGACCGAGGAGTAAATTGGCTGCGGGATGGGGGATCCACTGCTGTGAGTGGCACAGAAGCACTATTTTTGGGCAAGAATGCTTGTATTTTTAGTTTATTAGCCTCAGTATGAGGTCTGGGTGGTAGCTGGAAATTTGATGTAGTTGGGATAACGATTTTTTAGGAGAAATAGGCGATCGTAACGGAGTAGTTTTCATGCAGAGGCCAAATTTGTGTGGTTTTCGAGTGGTTGAGACTTTAACCGGACTTGTATTTGAGCTTAAAATATGTGTTGGTTCATCAGGAGTAGCTGGTAAACTTGTTATGGGTGTGGTAGTATGAGAAGTGCTGCTGTCTTGAGAAAGAATAAAAGAAGTACTGTTTTCATGGTATTCCAAAAAGATTAATTAAGGTCGGTTTCCTTGCAGAGTAAGCTATGGATTCAGACGGCGAGGCCGTAGATGAAATTGGAGGCGATTTGTTCAGCATGGCAACAGAGGTAGTCATTTCTCTATTGCTTGTCGATAATTTAAAATTTTTCAGTTTTTTCTGGATTGGGGTGAGGTCAGGGGAATCTGAGAAACGTCATTTTCGACAAATGTCTCTACTTATCTCCTTCATAGAGAGTATGAAGTGAACTTCTATCAGGAAAAGAGCGTGACTAATATGGCGGCATTAAGACTGAGCGAGCGCAGTCGTTTAGCGTACGCAACTCTGAATCCCAAGCCATAGCTTTCCAGAAACAAATGCACCCCGTCAAAAGCAGATATGCAACTTGGAATATAAGGCAGCATAAAATTATGCTTCCGTTTAATCCGTTCTTCGGTTTCGGAGCTGATTACCCCAATGACTTGAAAACCCTGCTGGATAACTGTATCGGAGATATTGGTTATAGTTCCTTTAAGCAAAATATCGACTATTTCGTCAGACGACGATCGATTATTGCAGGACGAGGTGCAGGCTTGAGCAATCAGAGGATCATGAGGTTCCAGATTTACCAAGGGATTTTAGATTTGAAAATATCTACAGAGGGCTGCGAAGTCTCGCATACGCTAGATAGGTCCCCTCTATTACTCAAGTATGGAGGGGAAACTGCTACATTGCCTCTTTTTGCGAGTCGCTTGCAGGACATCGAAAACTAGTTGACGGAATTTCGGTTTACTTAAAAGAAAAAAGTGGGTTAATAATTTACAACAGTATACTTAAACAGGCTAAAATTGCAGCTGATTTCATACAGTAAAAAGAAAACGACGCACCGAGCGCAATTTCAAACCACACTTATGCAAAGTGCAAATAATTAATCTAATTGATTTTATGACCGGCACAAATAATATGGCGCAGTAAAAAGAGCTTTTTTAAACTAACAATTAATAGACAGTTCACTGCTAGGGGCAATAAATGTAATAAAAAGTAACCCTTCACTTATCTTTAAAAATCGGTCCGCGCGCCCTTTCTTATACGATGTCTAACCCGGCTTCCCTCCAGGACATTCCCGTCTCATGAGTGCCCTTCAGACGCGCGAGAAATGGGCAAAGGCCACGTAAAAGTGTTATCTAGTAGATGTTGTATTTTTTACTTCAAGAAGACCTTTGATTGCGTACCACACGGGCTTATTTACAGAAGATTTGGAACGTCGGAAATTAAAGAACACTTTTCAATTGGATCAAGAGTTCATTGTCTTTCAGAGTACAGTGTTGTTGTTGGAAACTCTAGCTCGGAATGGGCAAAAGCAGAAAGTGGTGTTTCACAGGGTTCTGTTTTCGGCTCCCTTTTCTTCTTTTTTACGTGAACGACTGTCTCAATGACCTACATTGTGAATCTGTAATGTTTAAAGATGACAGAAAAATATGGACTGAAGTCAGCTGCGCTGATGATGCAAAAGGGTTAAAATCGAATATTGACAAACTAAGTGCCTGGTCTGCCAGATGGCTTTTTAAGTTTAATTTATCCAAGTGTGTGATCCTACACATATTTGCCAGTCGAAAATTATCTCAGAAATACCAATAATTTATTAATGGCACTGCATTAAAAGAGGTAGCAATAAACAAATATCTGGGCATGTGGACAACTGCGAATTTTATGCCCTCAAAACACTGTAAGAAAACATTCCAGAAGGCAACATGTACACTGCATTGAAACAGACGTGCTTTAAAAATATTCCTACCTGATTTCTTCGAAAAAGTCTATGGCGTCTTCGTGAGACCACATTTAGATTATGGAATACTAGCCCGGATACCATGGATGAAGAAAGATGTTAACCTCCTCAAACAGGTGCAACGGCGAGCAACAAAGATGTTCGACGGCCTTAAGACTTTACCGTACCAAGACAGATTGAAAACGTTTGACATATTTCCTCTTTCCTACAGGCACTTATGGTATAGGCTGCTCTGGACACTCCGGATTATCCGGGGCCATGATTCCTCCATGAGATCGGAGGATTTCTTCGAGTTTACCCCGCAAAACACATCTGCGTGTTCATCTTTACAAGGTCAAAGCGAACGTGCGCGATTGAACCTCAGAAAGATCTTTCAGCCAACGACTAATATGACCTCGGAACTCAGTACCAAGCGAGACGGTTACCACTGACAGCATTTCTGATTTTAAAAGAAGGCTTGATGTCATATTATTTGAGAAAAGACGACTCTCACAACATGGTTTATTAAAACCAGCCATTTACAATCTTTCGAGCTCTACTTTTTTTCCACAATATTTCACCTATAGCTGTGAAAACACATTTTAAGTTATGCTATGCGTAGACTCACATATTGTTAAATGTATACCATGTTATATTGACTGTAAATATGCAATGATAACATTCAATTAAAAGGGTCATCAAGGGCAATGCGTGTAACCATTCAAAATATAAAATCTAAAAAACTCACTGTTTGGTTTCAGTAAATCTCTTTGGTCCGGCTGCTCGGGTTAGTCCACGCTCTTTGGCAGCCTCGAATGATCCTTCCCTTTAAGACAATCTGAGGGGCAGCCGACCGGATTGGAAGACGGCCCTAGTTGCTAGGGGACTTGCACGCTACAAGTTGGACAGTGTCACTTTCAGTGAAACCCGGTTCTCATACCAAGACCAACTGGAGAATGTAGAGGAAGGTTATACCTACAGCTGGAGTGGCTACCCACTGGCATAGCGACGCAACGCCCACGTTGCCTTAGCCATCCGGACCGCCATCCTGGGACACCTGCTCTGTCTACCGCAGGGCATCACCGATCGCCTGCTTAGCCTCCACCTGCTTCTAAAAAAAAAAAATAATATTTGTATTTAATTGCCAATTTACAGGCAGTCAGAGGATTAGTTGAACTACGTCTAATTAATCGGCTGAACCACCAACTCGAACGATGTGCGGCCGACTCTATCTCTGTCAAATGAACATTTGAAAATCCCTGTGATGGATAATTCTTGACCCCAAATATTCTTAACATGAAACCTTTATCCCTATGCTGCATAGCTATTTTATTCCATATTTTGCTATTACTACATCTTCGAAGGCAGATTACTTTACTCAAAACAAACTTCCTATTTCGGACATTATTTAATAAGAACAAAACCGAAACAAAAACTAAAGTTGCTGCAGGAAGAGTTTTTTGTATGTATTTCTATGTACTAGGGACAATGACAGCGTACAAGAGGTGCTATATCAATGAAATTATTACTAAATATGGAGAAGGGATCATGATAGCAGTGGAAAAAATTCCTTGGGAATAAAGTTTTGGCATTTTTCAAACTTTATGTTATACAGGATAAAACCTGCTGCCCGTGGATGATAGTGGTTTAGAACGGGGAAGGGTAATCGCAAATGTAGTGTTTTTACAGTCTTTCCGCATTTTTAAGGAACCCAGATTCCGCACCAGGCAAGGGTGCATCCGCGGACGGTTGCTCGTTGTTTGCTAAAGAATTCACCGATTGTGGGCTGCAGAGACAGCACCATCACCCTCAAGGTACGATCTGGGATCAGATTCATATGTGGCGCACTTCGTCGAGCTGGCAGATATCTTCAATCGTGTCGGCACTTAGAATTCATGGAAGCTATTCTCAGTGCAGAAAATTATAAATAGTTCTTTTGAAGAATAATAATTTTCAGTTTTTTTATGGTTTAGTATATTCCATATTTCTATGTCGATGGCTAAAAAACTCACGATACCTATGCATGCTTTTGGAAGAAATAAAAAACATCGCGCTTACTGCGGCGCCGGTAGTGGGGAAGCTGTCTCACAGTAGTTCGGAGATTAAATTTTCGACTGTTAAATGCGTGAACAGTAAAAAGTGTCCCTTCTGTGATCGGCGAAACCATAAGTGGCCAATGTTTATAAGCCCACAGCGTTGTTGATACGTCAGATTAGATTGCTTCAACGATAAAACTCTTCTAAGGGAAAAATTTCTTGTCGATTCTATTTTATCCCGTTCACTAACGCGCAGAAGGCTAAATTGGAACGAACAGTATTCCAGTATTCCAGCCCTTTACGGACACAAAATCCCCATCATCATCAGGATTTACGCTCCTTTATGACCAACTATGACGTGTTAAATTATAAATTCCATTAGGGTCTTTACGCACTCGTTATGTGTGATTCGTAGGCGGATGAGTTGGTTGTCCTTGGTGACTTAAACACACCACATTGGCACACACGTTGGGGCCTTTGAGAGGAGTGTTGTGGTCCATGGTCTCGGCGGCTTCAATGAAATTGGCCTACTCCTCCTGCGAACCGACCCAGAGTGACGCTGCCATCTCCTTTCGATGCTAGAGAAGGCGACCTGGATAAACCCCGGATCTTGGCAATGGCACCTGCTGGATCATGTCCTCGTCCGGAGGCGAGACCAGCCAAACGTGCTGGTGACAAAGACGATTGCGAGTGCCACCAGATGGACCGATCGTCACCTTGCCATCTCCACGATGAGGCCTCGTCAACAACTACACAGGAGACCTCCAGGTAAGGGACCGGAGGTAATTTGAATACTGTTTTGTTAAATGTGCTTGTTAACAATTCGGCCAATTCTCCAATTCAGCAATGCCGAAAAGATCCATGAATGCACAGACCACAACGAATGAATGGAGTACTTTGATATGATCAAGGCTGTCTTTTGTCCCACAGCCAAAGGATAAATTTCTCTTCTCAATGCTTACAGAACTAACCCCATTCACTTAGAAGACGCAAATTCGGAAAAAGAGGGCTGAGAACTTCAAATGTCTCCTCAACTCCCCCTCCACCCTCTCCGACACCACCATCGACCAACTGCCTCAATTACAGACCAACGCCAATCTCGATCTAAATAAATTAATGTTTTTTTGGCACCCAGAGGTCACTATCAAAGCAAACTTAGCATGGGGGTAAAATGAATCAAACGAAGACGATTCTGGTCTATGTGAGTGGCAAAATATACAACAAAATTCATAAAAACGAGTGCCATGAGCGGGATTTTAGCCAGGGCACCAGTATGTGGTAAGCTCCGATGTTATCACTAGACTTCCACTGGAATCTCGCTTTCTAGCCTAGAAACCATTAGCGCCCTGAAGCAAATCTGCAACGGAAAAGCACCCGGATCAGACGCACTGCCTTCTGAGACCTACGAGGATGGCATCCCCCGATTAAGGAATCACCTTAGAATGCTCTTCCAGGAGATGTGGTGACAAAAGACTGGAGCCCAACGACATCAAGGACGTCACAATCGTCCACATCTCCAAAAAAGAGGGAATTGCTTAATCTTGCTGCGAAAAATTGGCGAAAAATCAGTGGCCACTAATCTCCTTGATTGCCTGTAACATGGAACTCCTGCCGGACAGTCAGTATGGCGTACGCCGTCATCGCGGAACCACGAACAGGACCTTCGCCGCGTATCAGCTGCCGGACAATTGTCAGGAAATGCAAATCCACCACTAGTCTACATTTGTGGATCTGACGAATGCCCTTGATGCGGTGAATCCTTAATGTGAGCTCACCATTTTTAAAAAAATTACCTATTGCTTTATAAGGACAAATCACCAGAGAATTTGGAAAGAATTGGATTTTATTCCAATGCTCTAATTCTTTATTCTTCTTTATATCAGACGGCTCACACAGAGCACCGATGTATACAGTGTCGTTATTTTACCTCAGCGTTAAATTTTTTGAAAGTGCTCGCAGGGCGCTTGATTAAAAATTTATTTTTTTAAAAATAATACAGAAATTCGGTTGTTCCGTGCAATTTACTCACATAGTGCGAAAGCTTCACCATGGCATGATGGCGCACGTCACGGGATGCGGAGCCATCTCAGAGGCATTTGCAGTGAGTAACGGAGTGAAGCAGAGCTACGTTCTTGTGCGTAACTTCCTATTTCTCGTTTTTCTGATATTTTAATGGACACCTACCATGACAAACACCCCAAGGATCCGCATCATCCCCCGAAATTGAAGACCAACTCCTAAAACATTAGCTAATGCACTTCTAGTTACGTGTATCCACAGCTGCTGGCCGCGAACGTCTCTGCGCCGACGATCGGGTCGGAAAAACGAGCCATCCCCCTGTTTGGTATTATGCCCTCGTTTGTGGCGGACGACAGCGCGTGGACCTGTGCCATCTCCTCTGCGCGATCTCTTGACTCTATCTTGACAATGGGTCCAGTTGAGGAGGTGGTAGTGAAAACGATCGGGGGTTTGTCATATCTCGATATAATCCAGCACAAGTCACCATCACTGTCACACCATGCAGTACAGTACATGGTGAACATCGACGAACTCGAGTGGCGAACTATAATAATCAGGCCAAATTTGAAAAGAGTGTAATGTTCCGTAAACTGAGTTTTAATAACGACTTAAGAACATTTCGAGTTAGGAAAGGTCTTTGGGAACGTAAATTGTTCGTAAACTTATTAGTTCAGTTCAGTTCCGTTATAAAATTATCGCTCATTCTGTTCCTCATTTTCCGGCTTTCAGAATAAATAAATCATAGTTCCTAAGCGCTGTGAACCCTTCTCTTTGATAAGATTAAGGAATTCTAAAATTTTTAACAGACATTCTTTTGTTTGCATACATTTCAGATTTGGTTAGAATACTACCATTACATAAGATCCGCGCTTTGCCCATTTGTCAGCTATTAGTTCATTTCTGTTCAGTTTACTAAGGAAAAGATACGTAAATGCCTTTGAACTCCCTATTGGGTACAAAGTAAAAGGTACAAAAAGGCTCAGAAAAGTCTTCCATACATAAAGACCATTCAAAAACAGATGGTTTAAATATTTGCATACGGAAAACAAGCAGTCGACGGCTAGTAGAAAAGAGTTCACATAAATAAGTTCTCAAATATTAAGAGAAGTGTAAGTTAATGCACTTATATGTTATCAATCAGCCGGTGAGTGAGGGGGCTGGTGAAAATAAGAATATGCGAGAAATTTGATGTAATACCTTCCACAAAAACGGTACTGAACTACAGCAAGTAATATTGTAAATTAAGAAATGGTTTCAACTGGGACAAGACTAAATTGATCGGCTGTTAACATAGTGGGCATTGCTATAACGATCCAGTTTCTTTTTATAGGCCTCAACGGAAGCAGACATAAAAACATCCAGTGGCAGCACATTCCAAGATTTGACCACACGTTTGGAGATGAAGATTCGTGTGTCTAGTCAGGTCCCATTCACACGTAGTTTAATCGGATGACCTAGAAATTTTGTGGTTCTTGCTAACTGGAAAAATCTCGGTGTATGAGGCAGCAATCCTGACTGCGCATGACACGGAATGTTTGTATTAGCTCACCTCGAAGCTGCCTGTAACTCAAGGGAAAGAGACCACGATTAAAAAACCGTATTTCATAGGGTAATGAGTCCTGTCTACTCACAAGCTTGGTCGCACGCCTTTCATCCTTTTCCAGGATTATATGGCCTGTCGTGGTCCAGGGTTTTCATGCTTGGATAGCGAGATCAAGTTGAGGTCACAAAAATGTTTGAAAGACCTTAGCGAAGCAGTTTTCCTCAAAGGCAGAGAAAACCCGCTTGCCAAGGTATAGAACAGACATCGCATACTTGGCTTCCTTTGCGCAATGCAGTGAAGGTTTAAGCGAGGTTGTGATCTCCATTCTAAAATCCTTCTGCACGTCCATTTCTTGCAGTGGTATACCATTCAGGCAAGTATCCATGGAGTTCGGAAAGCTGGGCTAGACGAATCGTATAAACATACAGCTGTTCTAATTGAAATGCCAAAACCAGTCCCTCGACAATTGTTGAAGTTGGTTTAGGTTCATTCGCAGCGAATCCCAAGTTGTGATTGCGTAATAAAATACCTACTTATATAATTCAGTCTTTATGTTTGGATTTTCTTGATCCTGTTTGCAGATTGGGCAATACCAACTACATAAAACGACTGATTCAATATCAATCACACAGAATTCGTTGTGACACCGGTGTTTGCTTTTTTTATACCAAATTCCCTACCCCATCCCTTCGGTTTGGCTTAAAACTGTTGCAACAACATCAGAAACGCCTACATAGCTCCAAGATTAGTACAGAATTCAGACAATATTGGTGTTGTAGAAGCACGAGCGTTGGCTGATGCTGCAATCAGCTGCAGCTGCAATCAGGCAACGCAAACCGGTCCTGTGCGCTCAAAAGAACTTAATACAGGAACCGCAAGTACCGTGGCCGAAAGCCACCAATTTAGTCACTTACATCTAATTAACTGTCCCGGCGGCCACCATTCCTCTGATATGATCAGAAAACGGACCGCAATTTTGTTTTTCCCCCTCCCCCCACATCCTGACAATCGTACAAATTTTTTCTACTCACCCGCATATTTGACTTAATGACACAGTGATATAAATGTAAAGGCCTGATGAGAATTTATCGAAAGCTAACGTATGCTTGCCAAATTGTCGTTTGAATAATAAGAAGGCTTAATTATTTGGGGATTTTGCACAATTTTTGGGTTGGGAAAGATGGTAACGTTAGTGTTCGCATCTGATGTAGATGCTGAGGTGTTAGCATGTTTCCCATTGGTAATGACATTACTGCTTTTAATGCCTGGCATAGCCAATGACTTACATTTACTGGGGTTTTCTTAGGTTCACTAGATTTGGCCACTATAGCAGGCGTGGTTTGCTTGGGAGGAAAAAGAAGTGGCGTTGACACGATTTCACTCGAATCAGGAACAAGGTTAACGGGTAAAGATTCAGCTGGAATCGAAATTCCTGTTGATCCCGAGGGCTGTGGGCTTGCGTTAGCTAGAGGGCAAACCGCTGAGATTACTTTTGGTTATGTAGATGTAGACCTAGGCTTCTCGTTTGCTAACGAGGTTGAATCCCCACGTTCCATTGGTGTTTTATCCCTGCTGATAAACAACTTGTTTTTTTTCAAATATTGAGCTGAGTGCTCATGCTTATAGAAAACAAGGTCCTTATAAATCGCCAAAAAGTAAGACCAGAATTGGCGGGTATTGCTACGGGAAGACAACCTTTTAGCTACAGCGTATTTAAACTTAAAGCCACATGAGTGGAGGAACTAAACTGCGACGTCCAGGGGGATTTTACTCTTAGGGACGTTTTTACAAGAAATTTGAAACTTCTCTTATGTCGGTCGTATGACTCAGTACTTATTATGTTTAAAAACGGCTCAAGTTTCTCACATTGTTGAGAAGTGAGTGAAGACAACTTTCCGTCAAAAATGGTACCAGGGATCGTGAAGAGAGAACCATATTTAGACATTAAAGTATTAAAATTTTCCAGGGCGTCAAGGTCTTATTTCTTCATGTTTACGGTGGGTTGCTCTAGTGGAAGTTTTACGCTAAGACGACATTTGCGTCTAAGCGCTGACTGGGGTTTCATATTGATTTTTAAATATTAGTATTTTTCAACTCCATAATACAAAAGGAAACTGTCACTAGTGACGTTTTGTGGAATAAAAGATGCTTTTTAAAATATATGTTTTAAGAAAAGCACTACAAGCAAAATGTGCTAGGTAACGAGTTAAAACTGAAAATAGAATTACTGAAGTGGTTATGCAGGATGAAAATTTATATCAACTGGTATAGTAACTACTGCAAGTTATTTTTCCTTGGAAATAACGTAAACTTAAAAAATGTTTACTTTATTTCTAGAATTAATCTTTAGATTCCGTCCTTTTTATGCAAATCTGGGAGAACTTAATTGAGGCTATGTAGGGTGAAACAGTTTTAAACCGTATATTTCTTTCTATTTTCAATTGCAATAACTGCAGGTTTGTGTAGTTGATAAAAAGGTAGAAATACAAATAAATTGTCAATCATTAAGCTAATAGTTTCGACAAGCAACGAAGAAATCGGTTTAAAATTCGAGAATTCACTTATCTTCGAATTTGATTCAACCGCCTTCGACCTTGAAACCTTGAGACCTTATAATTATTATTATTATTATTATTATTATTAGTAGTAGTAGTAGTAGTAGTACTAGTAGTAGTAGTAGTAGTAGTAGTAGTAGTAGTAGTAGCAGCAGCAGCAGCAGTAGTAGTAGTAGTAGTAGTAGTAGTAGTAGTAGTAGTAGTAGTAGTAGTAGTAGTAGTAGTATTAGTAGTAGTAGTAGTAGTAGTAGTAGTAGACGTGGAAGTTGTAGTATTAGCAGTAGAATTAATAGTGACAGAACCGTGGGTTGTTGTAGTAATGAAAGAAGCACTATTTTAAATGGAAGTACAATTAATATGTTAAGTTGAAGCAGTAGTAGTCATGGAAGTCGTTTTAGAAGCATTAATAGCAGTAGCTTTATTATTAGTTATAGTGGGAGCAGTAGTTTCAGTAGTCGATAAAGTAATGCTAGCAGTATTTAAAGTATTCGTGATAATATTAGTTGTAAAAATAACAGTATTAGTAGTGGTGGCAGTAGTAATAGTAATACTAACAGAACGAGTTGCAGTTATAGTAGTAGTCGTAACATCCAAAGAAGTAGTCTTAAACGTAATAGAAATGTATATATTAGTAATAGTACTGATAGTAGTTGTAGAATTACTACCAGACACGACAAATGTTGTAGTATAGTTAGTTGCAGTATTTGTTACGCTTAAGCGATAGCAAAAATAAATAAAATAGATAAAAATAAAAAAACAAAAATAGGTTTATTGATTGGGCACTGCTTGGGTGCCGACAAAATAGTAGAAGTTGTAGTAGTAGTATTAGTATTGATAGTAGCAGCAATAATATCAGTAGGTATAGCAGATTTATTAGAGGTGTTGATAGTTTTAACAATGGATGTGTTAGTATTTGCAGTAGTTCCCATGCAAGTACCATTTCTTGTAGTGGTCGCAGTAGTATTATTTGTAGAAGCAGTAGTAATAATAGCAGGAGATGTATAAAGTGTAGTTGTTTTCATCGTGGTAGTAGCAGTAGTAGAAGCAATGCTAGAAGTAACATTGGTAGCATTTGAATTAGTAGTTGTAGTACTAGTATTGGTAGTAGAAGTAGTAGTATTTGATGTAATAGTTGCCGTAATTGTAGTACAGTATTATTTCTGTTAATAGAACGGGGAAGCAGTAGCATTAGTAGAAGTAATTAGTAGAAACTATAGTTAGTAGCATTATTAGTAGTATTAGTAGCAGAACCAGCTGTATTGTACACCTTTTCAGATTTTTTCGGTCTATTCTTCTTTCTGTTGCCGGTATTATTAAGTGAATTATAAATATGGGTTATAGTAGCGTTGTTAGGGGAAGTACACGCCATAGTAGTTTTGGTGTTGTACTATTTACCAAAAAAATAGGCGTAGTAAATTTTCCTGATTAGTGTAATAACAAATTTCAATTGCGTCAGTTGTTTAAGAAGTAGTTTTGGTAGTAGAAGTTGTTGTTTTTGTTGTATTAGTTGTAGTATTATTACAAGAATACGTCATTGAAATGACAGTTTTGGTAGCTGTATCAGTAGTAGTAGTAGTAGTAGTAGTAGTAGTAGTAGTAGAAGAAGAAGTAGTAGTAGTAGTAGTAGAAGTAGTAGTACTTGTCGCAGTGGTACCCATAGCATTTGTAGTAGTCTGTAAGTAAGGGAGTTTTTGTACATTAGAAGTGGTAGTAGCTCGTACATTGGAGGCCGACGCAACTGTCGGTGAATGCATATTATAAGTTGTTGCGTCACCCGTTTTGTTGGTTGCTAGAGTAACAATCTACGCCGTATTAGTTGTTGTTATACTATCACAGCAGGTTAAGTTGATGGTGGAGTTCCCGTCCGCTTCGACCTTTTGGCCCGATTCCGTAGAAGGAGAAAAGAAGTGGGACACCGTTTGGGAGGATAGGGTATTCTGTACAGAACTATCGCAGAAAGCAGCTAGTGAAAGTTGGCTGCCGGATAATGGCACGTCCAGCCGGCGAGTCTGTGACGTCCCCAAGAGTGTGTGAAACCATGCGGTCGTCACAGGGCATCCGTGGTTAGATCTGAGTAAGCCTTGAAGAAGATTGGCCGATATGGACAGCCAGGATTGTAAAGGCCCAGACAGCCACTTGTGCGCACGTTTATGTAGACGCGAGAGGTTTGGCGTTCAGCATGGACACAGCATTGGTTTACTTCCATACTAAATGATTCCGTCTGCACTTATATTAGAAGACGCCGTAAACGTTACTGTATTAGTATTTGCTCCAGCATTTCTTGCAACATTGCTAATACTTAAAGCTCCTTTATTGCTATTAGTATTGCTCATGTTTAACGACCCAATGCCAGTGAAATTAAAGTAATATAAGCAATTATCCGACTATCCGTAGCAGTGATCGTGTTGTGGTTAACTAAAAGTATCTGTATGGAGCTGCCACCCGTGGTGTTTTTTTAGGTCATCTTTGAATAGCATGGTGAATATTTCCCGTAGTACAAACAACTTCCTACTAGTAATAATAGCAGTAATAGGTGTTGTCGGAAAAGAAAGAGTATAAGCAGTAAAAGTTCCCGCAAAATTACCAGCAGTAGATGTTGTGGTAGATGTATTCAGATGCCAACCATATGAATTCTTTTGACTTTATTTTTTAATCACAAATTTACCAACTTCCGAGATACCGGCATCTTCTGTTTCCTGTATACCGAGAGATCAAATAGTTTTCCAAACTGGTACTGTCTGCAGCAGTAGGCCGACCAATCAAGCTGGCTGGTCATTCTCTGATAAATATAGTGTTTTACGACGCAAAACGCGTATTTCTAGCCAATTTTCAGCTTATTTAGTTGTACTTTGTCAGCACGAGAGCTCGGTCGTAATGCGTTGCCAGAATCATACTTAATTAAAAATCAAGGTCATAGTTCTGTATATGATCGTTTTGCTTTGCCCACTGAAATAGTTATCTGACCTACGTATAGTCCTTCGAAGTTCCATCTTTCTCACACAGTAAACCGGGTATAACTGTCCTTATTTGATTAGAATTACTAATTTTTTTAGATTGCGAATTGGAGTTGGGGACCATACGCACGTCAATGTTATTCATATACCACACTTTACCGGCTTGACAGACTGAGTGTATTCTTCATCGATGATGCCATCTACGTGGTGAGTGGTATGCAGGCGTTACCGTTTCAAGCATAAACAAAGGCGATAGTACACTGATGCGAAAATCCTGTGAATTCATTGTATCCTGAATTCGGATTCGTAAGTTCACAAAACGCCGTTGGAGGGTTTTCGCAGTTTCTGCGTACAAACATATGCATGAGTGTCACAAGGTTATCTGGGCAATGACAGAACGCAGGGGTCACGTTTAGCCTTCCTTCTGACAGGACGCAGTGGCAGGTTAACGCGCAAATTAGTGGTTGTTTGACTGCTGCTGGTTAACGTGGCGTTAACGGAGGCTATCGGGGTCTGTTGGCAGAGATCCACCCGAACGAGTGAGAAATAACAAATGGGCTACCCATCATGAGGAAGGGCAAAAGACGGCGGGGAAAGGACAGGTAATGAGCGCAAGGGCCATAAACAGCTCTCTTGAAGGTCATATACAATTTATGATGTTATACCAAACCCCACGCATGTGAGGATTGGAGTTATTCAGGGCAGCATTCTCGGCTCGCTTCTATTTTGCCTTTTTGTCAACGATGTGCCTGATTGGTTTCAGTATGGTAGGCCATTTATGTACACTGAAGATTTAAAATTTGCAGATCGATATAAACCGGTCAATCGCAACATCGTGCTTGAGCTCTTAAAAAGGATCTACAGGCAATCACTCAGTTTTGTCGCACATGGCACCTTTCTATTTCTTGGCACAAGTGCTCCGTTATTGTTATTGGCAGCATTCGTCAGGCACCTCTAAGCAAAGGCGGTCATGACCTAAATGGGCTTAAAGTTATAAAGGAGCTGGGCATATCATATTCTAGTAGTCTTAATCTGTCAGAGCACTGCGCCCTGCTTGTATCGAAAGCACACCAAACTACTGGATTCATTCTCAGAAATTTTAAAACCGTCAATATTAGAATCAGCCTCTATAAAATGTATGTCAGACCTAGTCTGGAATACTACTCAATTCTATTTAGCCTTCTGCATGCTATTGAACGGAAGTATATAGAATCAGTCCAGTACTTACTTACAAAAAAGAGTTTTCTCTTCAGAACACAGAAACCTGTACTACAAACAATGTTGTGAGCTAAGAATCCTCGACCCGCTGTGGCTTCGCAGATTACAGAAGGGACTAATTGTACTGTTAAAACAGTTAAACAGTTGTACATTTAATCCCCTTACATTTCTGAGGCAGCTCGACCACTCTCGGCACACCAGTCATCGAGATGTATTTTTATTTTTTCCTTAAGCACACACCGTTAGATACCGTCATTTTTTTGGTAAACGCTATAGCAATCTGGAATAAGCTACACAGAAGTATCAAAATTCAGCAAAGCAATCCCATGTTTACGAGAGCTGTCACTCGTTTCGACATTGAGGACACCTTCCAAAAATTTTGGGTTCTGACTCTGTGGAAGCTCTCTTCCGTTCTGATGGCGTTCACGAACTCTGAATTCTGTGCTCAACTTCATGATGAGGGCAATATTGCTTGCTCTGTAGACTTTAATCGGCTTATTTATCAGTCGACAGCGAACAGCCGTTCGCCGACATACCTGCTGGTGCAGACTACTGGATCCATAACACTGAAAGGAGAAGTACTTCACCGTGCATCTGTGTCAACGCATCCCTGTCCTGAACTTTAATCCCTCAATAAGCTGCAGATTTTTCTCCTGAAAACACTTAAAAGAACGATCAGGAGTTTTTTCACTCTCAGATTGACCCTCTACTCTATATCTCTTTTGATCTTGCCTGTAAACTTGTAATAAATAAATAAATAAGTTCAGGCCCTTAGATTACACTTAGTGTTATTGTCGCAGGCTACGTCCTTTGGTTTCATCGCAGAATTCGATAGAAGAGGTTTGTGCATACTTGAAAAAAGATGGGGGCTAGGTTTCACACACATGAAATCGGGCATGACGTGAACATCGATTGAAACAGACACATAACTGCCAGATACCCGTGAGGAAAGTGTATTGGTCAGCGCAACCAAATCCAACTGCATTGACATATCCATGCTATTGGGTAGCATAGATGATAAAATGCATGCCTAGGTTCCGTTTTTACACAGTGGGCCAAGCATACTACCCTGAATTACCCCACTTCTTACACGTGAGGGGTTTGAGATAATATAAGTGATCTTAACATTATGTGTGTGAGAGCTCAAGTAAGAAGATATCAAGTTCAGAAGTTTACCACATGCATCAAAATGAGAATTTCAGGATAAGACGGGCATGGTCAATACGATTGAATGCCTTGGTGAAATCGAAATAGACTATGTAAAGTGCAAAAACAGTGCCCTAGATTGTAGAATGTAATCAAAGAAAAAGATCTGACAGGTATCACAAGACCTTGTTTTGAGGAACGCATGCTAGGCTGCACAAAGTGGGTTTTTCTCGGTTCCGTGATAGATCATCTTATATTTGATCAAATTTGCAAACGGTGTGTTGATTGGCCAAAATCGATAAATGACTTAGATTTGCAGTGTTTGGGAACAGGTAGAATGTGCGATTCCTTCCACACACTGGAAAGGGTTTCACTTTCCAGACCTAGAATAAATGTTTTAACACAGAAGTGACGGGAAAATATCATAAGCATCCACCTTTATAATACTGATCTGTACACCATCTAGTCCTGGACTAGGATGGCTACGGTTACATCTAAGAGGGGTTAAGTCATGGTTTAGAAGACAGCATCCTAGTCCAGGACTAGATTGTGTACAGATCAGTATTATAAAGGTGGGATGCTTATGATATTTTTCCCGTCACTTCTGTGTAAAACATTTATTCGTAGGTCTGGAAGGTGAAACTCTTTCCAGTGTGTGGAAGGAATCGACATTCTACCTGTTCCCCAAACACTGCAAATCTAAGTCATTTATCGATTTTTGGCCAATCAACACACCGTTTGCAAATTTGATCAAATATAAGATGATCTATCACGGAACCGAGAAAAACCCACTTTGTGCAGCCTAGCATGCGTTCCTCAAAACAAGGTCTTGTGATACCTGTCAGATCTTTTTCTTTGATTACATTCTACAATCTAGGGCACTGTTTTTGCACTTTACATAGTCTATTTTGATTTCACCAAGGCATTCAATCGTATTGACCATGCCCGTCTTATCCTGAAACTCTCATTTTGATGCATGTGGTAAACTTCTGAACTTGATATCTTCTTACTTGAGCTCTCACACACATAATGTTAAGATCACTTATATTATCTCAAACCCCTTCACGTGCAAGAAGTGAGGGTTATTCAGGCAGTATGCTCTGGCCAACTGTGTACACGGAACCTAGGCATGCATTTTATCATCTATGCTACAATAGCTATGGATATGTCAATGCAGTTGGATTTCGTTGCGCTGACCAATACACTCCCTCACGGGTATCTGGCAGTTATGTGTCTGTTTTCAATCGATGTTCACGTCATGCCCGATTTCATGTGTGAAACCTAGCCCCCATCTTTTTCAAGTATGCACAAACCTCTTCTATCAAATTCTGCGATGAAGACCAAAGGACGTAGCCTGCGACAATAACACTAAGTGTAATCTAGGGACCTGAACTTATTTATTTATTTATTACAAGTTTACAGGTGAGATCAAAAGAGATATGAGAGTAGAGGTCAATCTGAAGTGAGCTCTGATCGTTCTTTTAAGTGTTTTCGGGAGAAAAATCTGCAGCTTATTGAGGATTAGTTCAGGACAGGGATGCGTTGACACAGATGCACGGTGAAGTACTTCTCCTTTTCAGTGTTAAGTGGATCCAGTGGTCTGCACCAGCAGGTCTGTCGGCGAACGGCTGTTCGCTGTCGACTGATAAATAAATAAGCCGATTAAAAGTCTACAGAGCAAGCAGTATTGCCCTCATCGGGCGAAGTTGAGCACAGAATTCAGAGTTCTCGTGAACGCCATCAGAACGGAAGAGAGCTTCCCACGAGAGTCCAGAACCCATGGAAGGTGTCCTCGACATGCCGAAACGAGTGACAGCTCTCGTAAACATGGGATTGCTGCTGAATTTTGATGCTTCTGTGTAGCTTATTCCCGATTGCTATAGCGTTTGCCAAAAATGACGGTAATCTAGCGGTGTGTGCTTAAGGAAAAATAAAAATACATCTCTCGATGACTGGTGTGCCGAGAGTGGTCGAGCTGCCTCAGAAACGTAAGAGGGATTAAAATGTTACGGCGTTTTTAGCTGTTTTAACGGTACACTAGTCCTGGTCTGGCAATCTGCGAAGCCACGGCGGGTCGAGGATGCTTGGCTCACGGCATTGTTTATGTAGTACAGGTTTCTGTGTTCTGAAGAGAAAACTTCTCTTTTGTAAGTAAGTGCTGGACTGGTCTCTATATGCTTCCGTTCAGTAGCATGCAGAAGGCTAAATAGAATTGAGTAGTATTCCAGACTAGGTCTGACATACATTTTATAGAGGCCGATTCTAATATTGATCGGTTTTAAAAGCTCTGAGAATGAATCCAGTAGTTTGGTGTGCTTTCGATACAAGCGGGGCGCAGTGCTCTGACGAGATTAAGACTACTAGGAATATGATATGCTCCAGCTCCTTTATAACTTTTCAGCTCCATTTAAGGTCATGACCGCCTTTGCTTAGAGGTGCCTGACGAGATGCCGCCAATAGCAATGTACGGAGCACTTGTGCCAAGAAATAGAAAGGTGCCATGTGGCGATAAACGGAGTGATTGCGTGGTCCTTTTAAGAGCTCAAGCACGATGTTGCGATTGACCGGTTTATATCGATCTGCAAATTTTAAATTCTTAGTGTACGCAATATGGCCTACCATACTGAAACCAATCAGGCACACATCGTTGACAAAAGGCAAAATAGAAGCGAGCCGAGAATGCTGCCCTGAGTAGCTCCAATCCTCACGTATGCGTGGAGACTCGTATAACATTGTGTATGACCTTCCAAGAGAAGCTGTTTATGGCCCTTGCGCTCATTACCTGTCGCTTTCCCCGCCAGGTCTTTGCCCTTCCTCGCCGATGGGTAGCCCATTTGTTATTTCTCACTCGTTCGGGTGGATCTCTGCCAACAGGCGATAGCCTCCGTTAACGCCACGTTAACCGGCAGCAGTCAAACAACCACTAATTTGCGCGTTAACCCGCCACTGCGTCACTGTCAGAAAGGAAGGCTAAACGTGACCCCTGCGTTCTGTCATTGCCCAGATAACCTTGTGACACTCATGCATATGTTTGTACGCAGAAACTGCGAAAAACCCTCCAACGGCATGTTTTGTGAACTTACGAATCCGGAATTCGGGATACAATGAATTCTGCAGGATTTTCGCATCAGTGTACTATCGCCTTTGTTTATGCCCGAAACGGTAACGTACCACGCATACCACCTCACCACGCAGATGGCATCATCGATGAAGAATACGCTTCGAGTCTGTCAAGCCGGTAAAGTGTGGTATATGAATAACATTGACGATGCGTATGGTCCCCAGCTCCAATTCGCAATCTATTAGTAGTCTAAACTCAAATAAGGACGTCTATACGCGGTTTACTTTCGTGTGAGAAAAGATGGAACCTCGAAGGACGGCATACGTGGTGTCAGCATAGCTTATTTCAGTGGGAGCAGCAAAACGATCATATACAGAACTATGCCTTGATTTTGCAATTAAGTATGATTCTGGCAACGCATTACGACCGAGCTCTCGCTCGTGCTGACAGAGTACAACTAAATAAGCTGGAAAATTGGCTAGAAATACGCGTTTTGCGTCGTAAAACACTATATTTATCAGAGAATGACCAGCCAGCTTGATTGGTCGGCCTACTGCTGCTATGCAGTACCAGTTTGGAAAAACTATTTGATCTCTCGGTATGCAGGAAACAGAAGATGCCGGTATCTCGAAGTTGGTAACTCGGTGGATTAAAAATAAAGTCAAAGAGATTCATATGGTTGGCATCTGAATACATCTACCACAACATCTACCGCTGGTAATTTTGCGGGAACTTTTACTGCTTTATACTCTTTCTTTCCGACAACACCTATTACTGCTATTACATGGTGCAGGAAGTTGTTTGTACTGCGGGAAATATTCACCATGCTTTATTCAGAGATGACCTAAAAACACCACGGGTGGCAGCTCCATACAGATACTTTGTTAACCACTGCCGATTCACTGCTACGGATAGTCGGATAATTGCTTATACATTTTAATTTCACTGGCATTGGTCGTTAAACATGAGCAATACTAATAGCAATAAAGGAGCTTTTAAGTATTAGCAATGTTGCAAGAAACGCTGGAGCAAATACTTCAATACAGTGCCCGTTTACGGCGTCTTCTACTATAAGTGCAGACGGAGAATCATTTAGTATGGAAGTAAGCCAATGCTGTGTCCATGTTGAACGCCAAACCTCTCGCGTCTAGCATAAACGTGCGCACAAGTAGCTGTCGGGCCTTTACAATCCTGGCTGTCCATATCGGCCAATCTTCTTCGAGGCTTGCTTCCAGATCTAGCGCGCTGGCTGGACGTGCCATTATCCGGCAGCCAACTTTCACTAGCTGCTTTCTGCGATAGTTCTGTACAGAATACCCCTATCCTCCCCAAACGGTGTCCCACTTCTTTCTCCTTCTACGGAATCGGGCCAAAAGGTCGAAGCGGACGGGAACTCCACCATCAACAACCTGCTGTGATAGTATAACGCAACAACTAATACGGCGTAGATTGTTACTCTAGCAACCAACAAAACGAGTGACGCAACAACTTATAACAGCATTCACCGACAGTTGCGTCGGCCTCAATGTACGAGCTACTACCGCTTCTAATGTACAAAAACTCCCCTTACTCTACAGACTACTACAAATGCTATGGGTACCACTGCGACAAGTATTACTACTTCTACTACTACT
>WEDG01004529.1:0-79930 GCA_017591395.1 Schistocephalus solidus
ACCTAAGCATCTCCTTTAAATAACATACTGATCTGGGTATAGTATATTCTAGTAGTCTTAATAGAGCACTGCGCCCTGATTGCCTAAGAAAGCACGCCAAACGACTAAGTTTATTCTCAGAATCCAAAATCGTCAATATTATAACCACTCTTCATAAAATGCAAGTCAGACTTTAGTCTTGAATACCGATCGTTTCATTGAGCCTTCGTTGATCATCAGATAGCGGCCATCTTAGACCGAGGCACCTTAAAGCAGAACGAGCTCGCGCTTGAGGCATGGTATTCAGATGCCAGATTCTATTCCCCAGGCATCCTAAAGGTCATGCGTTTTATAAAACCCTGCGGCATTACATAAAGTAAAGACCGAAGACAATGTGGTCATGCCGCTTACTTCAGAAATCACGCGAGCGAACGCGGTCCCGCGACCGGAACCCGCACGAAAAGTGAGGCGAACCTGCAGCACCCTCCATCCAGATGACGATGCGTAAAATCCAGCAACCATCTAGCTCCATAACCATTCGTCAAAGGGGCGAGATAAGTGAAAGAATAAAATTACTCTCAGTCCAAGGCCGAGTAGTTCATGCCAGTCGTTTACATTTCAATCGATATTTGGCATTGTACGCTTTGAGAATGGTGAGTCGACCAAGCTGCTTCGAAGCGTCAGCAGCTTTACAGGAGTAAATAAGCGACCTATGAGGAAGGACATTGTGGTTTAAAGATTATCATGACGTTGTCTAGAAATAATAATTTATTTGAGAAAAGCGGCAGCTTTCGGAAACGTGAAAAATCGGGTTAGCTAATTAACCTGAGGTTATAAATGTGATACATAGGCACGCTTTGTCCGTGTAAATAGACAAGTAAATAAAACACCATGCAGTACAAAATAGTTAAGTGTATATCCAGGAATCATCCAGATTAAGGCGGAAAGTATGACCGTTACCAAACAGCCTAAAGCTTCGAATTATATAATCCAACACGGTTTCAACGAGAATTGGCGGTTTCTTCTTTTGTTTATACCTGTTTAAGATGCGTTTGAACGTTGATAGGCCAGCTCAATTTGACTCATAAAATTTAAATAAAAATTGTTAGTGAAACTAAACGCCCATTTTATGCAATTACGAGGACTTTACTGTGGTTTACAAATTCATATTGCATTGTCTAGAAATAGTAATTATTTTAGAAAAGGTAAAGATGACGAATAGGTTAAAAATCCACTTAGTTGCATAAACTGAAGTTTTAAATGTATAGTAAGCCTGTTCATGCAATTACACGAGTGAATAAAGCAGAAAAAGTAGAATTACTTTTGAAAATAGTCTTTTTCAGAGTTTTTCACATGCACATTCATCTAGATTAAACGCAACGTAAAGTATGGCCGTCATCAAGAAGCCTAAAATGCGAGGATATATTCCAACACCGTTTCACGAGAATTGACTGTTTTTTTCCGTTTGTACATTGTCTTAGATACGTTTGACCAAGACAAGCAGATTTTCGCTTGATTGCGCCAATGGGGACGTCACAGGAATATAATATTTCATGAGCTCACGTGTTTACACACTGACTAATAAATTTAAATAGAATTGTCAGGTGCAATCGTAAAAGTTCCATTTCATGCATATAAAGATGAATATTCTATTGTTTAATTTCTCCATTGCTATTCCGGGTCTTCAATTACGATGAGTTTCGGATAATATTTGAAAATGGGACGAATTCTTTATGATTTTCAGTGTGTTCAGTCGATTGCTCATAAATGTACATTCCGTTTGATGTTTTGGTAAAACCCTCAAAATAAGATATTTATTAAAAGCATTTACCGAAGTAGTTACTTTTTGGGCATTCTTTCTAATGCAGATGGCCGTCTGGGTTATATTTTTAGACTCACTCAAATATGAAAACTCGCTGCCGTGAAAAATGAACGTCCACAACAAAAGACGGGAAAATATATGTCTATAATTAGTCAAAACACTTTCTATAATAAGTTACCGTTTAAGAAGCGCTTTAATTAGATGTTTTTCGAAAGTGAATTCAAGGAAAAACTGGGAACGTTTGACCCGTTTATCGACTTCGCTGAAAAGTAGGGATACAATTTCTGTTGAAAATTAAGGAACTACCTTTTTTCTTTCTATTGGAGCGTTTTTCGATATATTTGCTTACTTATCAGTGTACTTCTAAGATTTCAAACGCAAAAGAGAGTGGCCGACTATATACTAAAATTTTGCGATAAAATTCCAGTTTTCTACCTTTTCCGTTTCAAGTTTCCTTATTCATTTATCGTCAACTGCAGACCGAAATTGTCTTCACAGGCTTCGCGTACGCCGTGACAGCGAAAAGTGGCGGTCATCGCGTCGCGTATATATGCGCGTTTAAACTCCTAATTATCGGTTTGGTAAAACAAAGTAATTCACAAAAGTTTATTTTAGCGTTGTTATGGTACAAAACGTCATGAATTTGCAAAACTTTATTTTTGTAGACTAAATCTGCCTTTGTTTTTCCAAAAATGTGATCTCTTAAACCTGCATTCACCTGATTTTCGTGAAAACAAAACAAAATGTTCGTTCTCCGAAGGAATATATTCCAAATTTTTCCGGCTTATATGAATTTTTCTTCATAGTACTGCTCACAAAAGCAAAATTCTTTTTCCATAGCTTTTTAATAGAAACGTCGGATTTTGCTCCGTCTAGCCCAGTTTTGCCATCAATAAACCGATCTAAGTGAACTCTTTATTATTGAACAGCTTTTGTGCATCAATTTAATACAGCAAACAGAAATAGCACCTTAAAATGCCTGCCCTGCTACTACCTAAAGTTATGAGTTACTCAATCTACTGCATGTCCTCGTTAGACGAAGGCACGCACGGGTGCATGTGTGCGATTTATTCCATTGACCAGGTCACATGACCTACCGTTCAGTTCAACGGGACAGCTTTTTCCATCGAGCCTTATGCGCTCAGACAATTGTCAGTGCTTTGCGTGGCGGTGGCAGCTCATGAGGCTGACAGTTCGGCCGTCGCATGGCGTGGGCATAGCACCCGCGTGAGGCAGACTTCCGTAGTATGTACCGCACTCTCACTCCCTTATCACTCACCTTGCTGGATGGTAAGGTACAGTCATTATGGCTGGAGGTGACCTCGAATGCAGTGGCTGACAGCTAAACCGACCGTTTACGCATGCCACACACCAAATGGTTTCGGCCACTTGAAGCAGCCTCCAGTAAGGCTGTTTCGTATCTCACGTAGGTCAGAATGTCATAAAGACCACTTTGGGAAGGAGCCATGAAGCCTGCCCCTCAGTCCAAGTTGTTCTGTCAGTTGACAGCCTTCAGAGCCACGACTCTTAACACTTTGTGATGCATTCAAGCGCGTCAGATTAACTATGTCTTGAGAATTAATTCCTCATCGTCGACATCAACCGCTCTTCCCCTGAAGTGCGCTGGTAGGTTGTCTGAACCTGTCAAAAACCCGCTGCTGGAATTGGTCGAAGTGGTTAACGCAGCACGAAGGCATTCTTCTAAGGTGAGCCAACACGCGCATGCACTGCAGTACTTATCGCATAAGAAGGCTGTTCGATCGCCGTAACCATTTCATTGTTCATCTGAGCTTTCGAACTCGTACAGGAGTCAGTCCACCGTCAGAGATTAAAAGCGGCAACAAAACAGACATCAGTTATAAGGGTAGAAGCCAAGTGAACATCAGTAACACCAGTCTCGAGATGACTGCGCAGGGCTCCTTTTGCTGCGAATTGATTGAAGTCTGGGTCTCCGTTGAGAACTCATTCAATCGATATATCGATCGGATGTCGGCGTGTAGAGCCCTGCGCAGTTATCTGCGGGCTGGCGTTACTGATGTTCGATTGGCTCCTATGCCCTGTAACTGTTGCTTGGTTTGTTGTCGTTCTTACCTCTGAGTGTGAAGTCTTGCACAAGTTCGAAATCTCGAATGCATAAGGAAATGCTTTCGGCGATCAAAGAGCCTTCGGCTTCTCTACTTATGCAAATACCTGGAATGCAAACTTTGCCCTCAAGTAGTTATCGACTCGCGAGGATTTACTCTTACACAGGAACCAATTTTTGCTGCAACAGTCGACAACGGCATTGCCCTGGTTGCAGTCTCATCTGAGAATTGTGTTAAAAATGGCCTAATTATGTTTTTTTGTCCCAAGCCATGACCTGCAGATCAGAGCACCTTCGACTCGAAACAGAGCGTGCCGCTGGTGCCCTAAAAAATCAGATGACTAAACCATTTCGCTCAGACAGAATATGGTTTCATCAGTGAACAGAGGCCCCTGAATGTCCCCTACTTCTAGGACCAGCGAGCGGAATTCTGGTTGTCCATTCACATGCTTGGATCGAAGTTTACGCCGTCAAACTGAATAGTATAACCGAAAACGATATTTAGCTGTCTATAGATGGCACTCTTAGAGGTGCTATATCTTTGGACAAGTCAGAATGCTTTTTGACGCAAAATCACAAGCACTCACGTCATCAGGTAGAGTTTTTGGTCTTCCAGCCCTCAGCATGGTGCCTGTTGTCAACCTTTTAGCTAACTCGTCGATTTGACTGACGAGTGACAGGCCTCTTGTCAAAGTGCCTGGCATTGGAAACTTACGCAACTTCACCGAAGTTTTTCATCCATGGTTTCTTCTTAATTTGGCCTTTACGGTACTCCCATGAACGTGCGATGCAATATCTATGCTCCTGTGAAAATTTGATACCTTGTGCGGGGACCAGGGCGTGTGTGGCACGCGTATAAGGGTTGCTTGGTTTTGTCTGCCACTGCGCTGAAGCCCACCTCCCGTCCTCTTAACATTTCCCTGCCGTCGGTGCCTGCTGGGTGAAGGCTGAGAGAGTGTGGTAAATACTGCGCAAGTCCGTTACACTATAAACGAATTCTCATGCAGGTCATCAGTGTTACGCCCTCTCTGTGGGCCACGTGGTATACGTCGTCGTCGCTTGCAATCGTTAAACCGTCGGTTTGCATGGCAGTCAGTTTTTCTACCGTGTTTTATTCGCGTGCTGCGATGCTTCAACGCTCCTGTATCGTACTTTATTATGATAATATTTGAAACGCCTCCCAGCCATTTTGTACGCCTAAACAGTTTTGCTTGTTTTCCTAACCTCTGTTGGCAGATTGAAGATACGAAGATGATTTACGTGCCCGGAGAACCCTTCGTGTCGCTTAATAAAACTCCTTGAACGCTCCTCTGCCGAGCGCTGCAAAGCCAGCCTGCCTGCATGGGCTCAGGACAGCGTTGGCAACTCAAAGCTCTCGCGTCTAGTCGCCGAGGAGATGCGATTCTTGAAGCTATTCCATGAGTATTGACCTGAGTGGCAATTTCTACTTCAGTTACTCCTATGATCTGACAAACAGTCTCCAACGCAATCTGGAACCAGTAAGCGAACTTTCTGTCGCGGCTCAGCATATAATATTTTTACTGCAGGCATGGATTTCCAGCTTCATCAGGCTAAACTTCCTCTTTTGTGTCAAATTCTTGGCATCAGACAGGATTTGCTTAGTTGGGCTGCCAGCGATTCTGAATTCTTCGTGTTCATGCGCTCCTCGCTTGCTATCCCTCTGGACATGATATCGAACGATACTTACCTTCTATCTCTCCCCCTCCTCCTCCTCCTCCTCCTCCTCCTCCTCCTCCTCCTCCTCCTCCTCCGTCCTCACCATTTTCAGCAATAGAACCATAATAAGCGTCAAACTCGTCATCATTTTCCCGCCGCCACCACCATCACCAAGACCATCTTCTTGGTCTATGCCTTTTCCGCTAACTTCCGCGGTTTAGTGAAAGTTTTTCAACAGCGAAATAGTCCTGGAGGCATTTTAACACTCGCATCTCCCTATCTAAACAGGGGGTCACACCTGTTCTCTTTCAGCTTTCTTCAAATATTTATTTCCTTCTAATTGTTGTGCTTCTAAGAAAGTTTACTTTGGAAATGTCACAGGTCCAGGATGCGATTGAGACACATGCGCGCATACCTCACTACAATAAGGCTGCTGTGTTTTTAAAATGCGGTGACGTGCTGGCCGTCGTGACCAGGTGACCTGTCCACAACGGGAATGATAGATCCTTCTCCGTGGCCTGAAAGCCAACTTGAAGTTAGCCTATTGTAACAATTATGATTACTCCCTTCGAGGAGACATTGAGACAGTCGTTTGAAAACCCATTTGTGCGCATTTTGCGACCATTACTCGTAGATGGGGTTATTTTATGGTAGATATGCTATCTCATGAAACTTTAGCCAAAATTCTGAAATGTGTTTTCGATTATAAAAGATTACTTAAGTAGAAATCTAATATTAATTACCGCACAGTATGATCCCAAAATATTTCATCCATCTCAGAATACCCGCTTTTGAGCAAACTTCGCTCCAGCCGCCTTCGAATACTACACGATGTAAAAACTGACCTCTGTTGTCGTTTATTTTGCCCATAGATTTTCCATGCTCTCATAAATTCAAACATATTTCCTAGTAAACATACGTAAGATTATTCTTTCTCGTACTCAATTAGCAGCAAATTACTTCTTCTTCTTCAAATTGTCATACTTAAAGAGAGGATATGTTTCGGTTCTAAAAAAGTTTCTAATTGTAAGATGCCTTTAGACTATGAGCTGTCTGCTCATAAAGCATCGTATATTTCCATTTATTAAGGCTGCTTTTAACGTATACTTTATGGTCCATGTTCGCTCCAATATTTTACGAATCTTGTATTACTTCATCTCAATAACATTCAGTAAAGTGGTAGATTTTCCGTACACGGAAAATGTACAGCTTATAGTTTGAAAGCCCTGAATATAGGTGTAGCAACAGGTTGGTTTCAAAGTTTCTCAGGAATTTACAAAGTTTTTTTAAAATCCAAAAGATACCCTTTCTTCAATTACAATCTTTAAAAACGGACGTAATTTTCTACCAACTGATTACCAGAGGAAATATTTTGATGTATTTTTTCTACAAAATATATTAAAATTAATAAGAGATAGAAAATCGCTGAGAAAAAATCATATTACTGAGGTAGACATTTTTTACAGTGTGTCGTGTTTTTGGAGACGGTCGGAAGGAATCTTTTTTTAAAGCTGGCACCCTGGCGTGACTGAAATCGCTTGGAATTATGCTACCTAAAACACATTTCAAAGTATCTTATTAACATTTCATGAGATAGCCTATCTGCTGTACGTGTTAGCTACTGCGCCTATTTCCATCTACATTAGAATTGCCTTCTTCGTGCCTTTGTAACGTCGAAATTCACCCAGAAGTCGCCGGTGATCCTCGTTGGTTGCAACAGGGTGACGTCAGCCATTGGGTGGCTACTACCAGAGCTGGAATGGCGGGCGAAAAGCCGAATGCAACAACATAAACACCACAACATAATTTAGAAAGCAGACCATTCAGTTTAGCCTGGCGTGTGAACTGAAGATGAAGAGGTGTGAAGCAGGCGTAGGTGTGTCGGCCAGGGCCTCAGTCAGCGTGCTCAGTCTTATTCCAAGTCATAACAGCCCGGACAAGCCTTCGGGAATTGGATTTCGGAGGAGGGAGTGAAATCGACATCGGGATAACATTTCCATGGCAAATCAACGTCCTTCTCCCTATAATAAACGTGGCGCTTTTTAACCTCTCACGGTGCAAGACCGTAAAGTGGATATTTTTGAGAATCTGTAAAACATGAGGTTCATTTCAGAAAATAGACAAAACTGCACCACCCAACTTTTCCGATCTCGTACCTATACGTGTTTTCAAAGCAGAAACGGTCGATTGCAGACCACTGTTAAGAACGGGAGTTGGATCGTTACGGGAATATAGACCCGCCGTGTTATATGTGCTCTTACGTTAAATTCCCGGAGGACAAGATTTACGGTTAAATTCAGGGCATACAGTACAAGAAGTCCATATTTCCGTATCCACCCGGAAGACATTGCTAGGTCTTTCTGTGAGTCGGGCTGCTGAGCACCGGCTAGAACTAATATATGGGGTACATGGATGCAGTGTAAGTGCTGGTTCAACTTTTTTCCGGTTAAGCAGGTTCACATAAAAAGACCCCACCGGTTGTCATAACCTCTTGCCCGGCAAAGTACCAAAATATCTGCGGCTCTGTAGTGACCGTTTGATTCCTTTTCCCTCCCCTCTCCCCCCACAACTTCTGCCTCCTTGAACAGTTTTCGGAAGCCAGGAATCATCCACAGCTGACTGGAGACAATGCCACTGCCACGCAGTGCGACCTTCCATCCGTTCTGGCCTTTCGCCTACTGCCTAATGATCGCTTTACCTGGAACTTCGGCCTCCTTCCACCGCGTCTGTGCTCCCCAGAGAGACAATACACCAGCAACTGGTTTGTCCGCCTGGTGCATGGCTTTTTGAAGCAGGCCGTCTTCGCCTGCTGCGGCATGCCAATCACAATCACCCTGCTCGCCCGTCGGTCTCGTTTCTTTGCCGGCACCCGCTTCCTGAAACGGGGTGTCAACCTCACCGGGGACGTGGCCAATGAGGTATCCTTTCTCGCCTTCTGACACCTGCTTATGCTCTGAACCCCGCTAGTCCTCTTGTGCCTCACTTTCCCGGTGTCGCTGTCTACTTGGTGTATGGCTGCTGTCGTCATGCCTGATCTAGCTGACCTCGATCCTGTCACGAGGCCCAGGATCTGGGCATTTCAACCCATTCTCTTCACCAGCGACAGAGACGAATACCGAAGGTCCAAGAATCACTTCCATGTCTTCACGCAGTCTGTCGAGCCAGGTTTTGAGCTAACTCCCTCTTCGACGCCTGTAAGTGGGTAGCGGTTCCGGATTGAAGGTAGCAACACTGGGCGTTGTTTTAAGAAATTTAAGGTTAAACTGGTTCTTAAAGTTGTTTAAGAATGCCCCCAGCTTCTAAAGCGACCCGAACTGTTGAACTTTAGCTTGTCGTAACCGGTGGTGTAATTGTAGCCGTGAGCACGATATCCGAAATCGAAGTCTTTTTTACATGAGTGGATGACACACTCTAGCCATATTACATTTCGCAATCCTCATTAAAATGACTGGCGTACTGGATTTATTAGGTTGTCCTGTCATATAATTATGCGAGGTAAAACTCGGTCTCTTTTCTTGGCAGCTGTAAAATCGCAGTTTTCAGATGTATGAAATAAGCGGGTAAATGTAATGGAAGGACACCGTAATTGATATGATTTAAGATTTAAACCTCGATACCGCCACTGTTGTTCGTCTTTCAAACCGAGTTTAACCCTCCTTCCTGATATGTTCCCAGGTTCACGTTTTCCAATCCCAGATCCACTTGGCCAGAGTTTTTTTTTTACCCCATTGCTAGCTGGGATCCTACATTTTACGCTCTTCCAGTAATTAAAACTTCTTCTTCCTTTTTTCCAGCTGCTGCGAGCTTCAGTTCATGGAGCCCTATTTTACAACTGGATGGTGAAAAATTGAAAATTCCATAAAACAAATTAATCCGATCCACACGTGATCGGCGCTTAACCATCTGTCCTGATTGAAGGACACAGATAATGACTTTAATTTGGCCTTGGATCTTTGAGGTAGAACCCCGGCAAGTAGTCGTGGGGTGACTGACACTCACGGGAGTAAACATTTCTGAGGCAATATTTTTGTGAACGCGAAGGACGCTATCACCAATCCAGACCGCTAATATCAGGCAAAGACAGGATTTAGGCAAAAAGAAGAATTGAATGCAAAACTGCCTGAGCATCCAGCACATGTCACGCACGATTGCCAGAGCGAAGCATTTCGCGTACAGTAAAAAGGAGGGTGAACAGTTAGGGAATGACAAGATAGTCTGGCACCTCAGCGCAGTAGCCCCCTCCGAGACTGGAGGGTGGCGTAAAAATGATGCCGAAAGATATGTACAAGTCTCAAATAAATGAGTTACTAACTGATCAGGAAAATGAGCGTGAAAACCGCAGCCAGTGATATGTAGAGGGTGCGTAGCAGGAGAGTGTGCATGCCTTTTGGCTGGAGTGTTGGAGGTGGATTTAGAGGGTGTGTAGCAGGAGAGTGTGCATGCCTTTTGGCTGGAGTGTTGGAGGTGGATGAGGTGGTAGTTGGAGGTAGCGGATATAGGCACGAGGGGATACGCGGGACGGAGTGCCCGGAGGTGAAAAAGCAGGTGTAGGGGGACCACAGGACTCGCCCAGTGGGGTCCAGGACAGCAGCAGGAAACCGCTCGACCAACCCATTGTCAGCCGGGTGGTAGGCTGTTGTGCGGATGTGGGTACAGCCTAAAAAGGAGAGGAGAGACTGGAAGAGGTTAGACTAAAACTGGGCACTGTGGTAGTGGAGGGGGCACCAAGGATGGCATCCCACCGACTAAGGAGCGCTTAAACCACTCTTGGAGCAGCAACATCGGGCAGCGGGAGAGCTTTCGGCCACCGGATGAATCGCTCCGCACAAGTGAGGAGATAGGAACAACCATTGGACAAAGGCAGGGACCCTGCCGACCGGGGAAGGTGATGATGGGGGCTTTGTTGTGCCGGTGGACCTTGCACCGTTGACAGCCGTTACAAGCTTGTGTCTAAACTTTCAGGTCGCTGTGCATCTCGGACCAGAAGATTCAACTGGAAACCAGCTTATTGGTAGCTCGACTCCCAGGGTGAGATAAGTTTTCGCAAGTCAACGAAAACTTTGCGTTGAAGGATGGTGGCAAAAATGGACGATGGGATGGTGTGAAGATGTCGCATAGAATAGTGTCGTTGCCAGGATTAAATGGCAACTTCTGGAGTTAGAGTTCGGAGACATCCTTGTCACAGGGGGAAACAATAGGGCGTTGTTCAGCGGCCATCCCGACGATGTCGATGCCGGGAGAAAGCTGAAGCTGAGTGGTAGACGGCCTGGACAGGGCGTCAGCCACCTCTTTTCATGACCCGTCAATGTGACAGATGTCTGAAGTGAACTGGGCGATTTAGTCCAGTCGATGGATCACACAGTGTTTCATTTTGTCAGAGTGAGAATGCATAGCGAAGATAAGCGGCTTTTGATCTGTGACGATTGTGAACACTTGACCTTCCAGTAAACGCCGGATGTATTTCACAGCAAGAGAAACGGCAAGAAGTTCATGCCCAAGTGTGCTGTAGCGGGTTTCGACCTTGAATAGGTTCGCTGAAAAGAAAGAGTCGGGGAGATGTTGTTGGAGAACCGCGCCAACAGCAACACTGGAGGAATCGACCATGGGTGCGTCGTCTCGAAAGTGAGTCAAAAGGATAACATAAATCAAAAGGGTTTTTACCTGCATGCGTGCTGCTGGTGTAATGTGAGCCTAGAACCGGCGAGGAGAACAGTCAACTGAAGGATGGTGTCGGCACAGTTCGGGGGGAAATGGCGATATAAATTGACCATACTAAGGAACCGCAGACGACTCTTCGAGATAGGAGGCGGAAAGCCCCGAATGACAATGACCTTTGAAGGAAGAGGATGAATGCCGCTGTAGTCGATCTGTTGACCTAAGAACTCAAGAGAAGTGGCTCCTAGGTCACATTTAGCAGGATGCTGGATGACACCCAACTTCTGCAGTCAGTCAAAGTGTAGGGTAAAATGTTGAAAATGTTCATCAGCACCCCAATTGGTGACTTAAAAATCGTCATTATAGGCATAAACAAAAGGTAGGCCACGTTAAACACGGTAACTGAAACGTTGAAAAGTCTGTGAGGCATTTCAGAGACCAGATGGCGTACGAAGAAATTCAAACAAGTTAACCGGAGTCGTTATTACCGTTGTTGGCATGTCTTCAAGCGCAATCGGAAGCTGATGTAAAGCCCGGACCAAATCGACCTTCGAGAAAACTATTTTGCCAAGAAGGACCCTGGCAAGGTCCTGAAGATGAGAAATCGGCTACCGATCGGGCATAGCTATATTGTTCAGGGCTACGTAGTCGCCGCAAGCACGCCAATTATCCGTGTCTTCTGTAAGAATCTTGCGCAATGGAGATGCCCAGGGACTTTCAGACTGCTTATAAGCCCTAGTTGCAATCTGTGGTCAAATTCCGCTATGACAGTCGCAAGCTGAGTGGAAGAAAGACGGCTGGGGCGCGGGAAAACGGGAAGCCTAGTCGTTTTTATGGGATGAACGATATCATGGGGCAATAAGGAGTCAGAAAATGGGGACTAGGATATGTGGCTAAAAGTTTACGAAATAGACAGCCAGGGTTTGGGTCAAGGACAGATGGAGAGTTGGAAGCTGGGGACGGATGAAAAGTCCTTGACAGAGAGGGTGGTGGTGCAATCATGAGGGCGTAGTTGCATGCAATCAATCAGGTCGAGAGCGCCTAGAAAGTCAGCACCAAGGATAGCTGTAGGAACATCAGCCACTACGAAGATCCAAGGGAATAGTCGGCTGAGTCAAATGTCAAGGGAGAGGAATTGCAATCCAAGATTTGTTGTAGGGAAAGAGTTTATGGCCTGGAGGAAAAGGCCATGGTTTTGGGCAACTTTGTGTGGCTTAGGTAGGAGAAAGGATGCTAATTTAAGCACCAGTATCGGCTGGGAAATATCTGCCATTCTTGCCATCGAAGAGGTAAACATGCGACTGGTAGATTCACCAGAGAGCTTGACCGCATTTACTCTCCGGCCGAATAGTTTCACTGCGAGGGCTTGAAGTATCAGGGCCGTACCTTATCACCAAAAGTTACGTGATGCCAGCATAAGTTCGCTGTCCTAGAACGAGAGCGGGAACGCCAATAGTCACGGCTAAGGAAACGTCCAGATAGACAGGCATATCGGTGCAGCTGCAGAATGGTGACAGTCTCCGGTACTTGAGCAATCTGTGCCTTGAGCTCGACCAGGAGACGCAGTGGGAGGCTGTGAAACCCGAGCAACCGCCGTTGAAGACAGACGCTTCATCTCCATCATACGATCGGCCATCTGTGCGAGTTTGGAGACGCCTTAATCACCTGAGCCAGAAGCTAAAATTGTCTGGACAGAAGTTGGAGAACGTTCTAAGAACATCACCTTGAAGAATTTATCATCGATTGTCATGTTCCCAACAAGAGGACGCATACGACGCAGGGGTTCCGACTGCTTGTGATCACCTAAAGCCTCTTCTTTTACTAGTATGTGATAACGCTGACGATCTGAAACTGAATTTGGGCGGAAAAGCTTGGCCTTACACTACGTGCGATAGCTAGGGTGAAGTAGTTCACGTTCAGTAAAACAAAAGGTACAGTTACAGAGGGACGAACAGTTAACTAAAGGAAAGTTAGCCTGCTTCAAACCCAGATGGGCTTCTAAGTAATTGTTGATGGAGCACCGAACTACAACCGCGTCTCATGTTGGTTGAGAAAGTTTAACCGCTGTGTGGCTGCTGACGGGGCTCCAGAGTGAGTCCCAAGGCACTACGGGACGAGTATGGTACGTAATGCGATCAGTGAATGCGGCCCTACAATTGTTAATATACCCTAGCCCAAACCACAGGTAAACGAGCACGTGGTAAGGACATTCGAATTATAATCGACGGGTCGTGGGTTCGATCCTCGGGTGGTGCAATACTTGGGGTTGGATATGGTTGATCAGAGACGGCTAATATTCCCAGAAATGGTCAATTTATTTTGCGTCGTCTTTGTCAGTAATGTCATTCTGCCTATATCCCAAGCCGTTGTGCGGCTGTTGGCGGAGCTCGAGGGTGAGTTCCAAGCACAGCGGAACGACTTTGTCGCATAGCGTGATCGGTGAGTGCTCCCTCACCATCGCTTAATCTCTCAGTGATGCTTTGGAACTTAATGGACTTCATGGTCGCTAGAAATCACGCAGTAATGTTTAAGAAGAAAAAAAAATGTGCAGAGCATAATTATAAGTGTCCTTCAGTATTACAGGTGGCCTTGCGCCAAGTTCTAGGATGGGTTATTTTTGCTGTTAATGTTGGGGTTAGGGTGAAAAAGGTTGGTGTAAGGGTCAGAGTTGGGGATTGAACGGTCACCTTTAGAGTTAGGGTTTAATTTAAGACATGGGATAGCTACCCAACGAATGTTAGGTTAGACCACCCGTAGTGGTCTTTACGGCACTCCAACTCTGTGGGATCTGAGCCAGGTGTGGTGGTACGCCCAAGGGCGGCTCCGGCCGCGCCAACCACCTGCGACCTCTCTCATATCCGGTCTTCTTGCCTGTGTCGTGAGACCGGGCTCAGGTGGGGGAGGAGAAGAGTGTGCGGTAACGTTAACCGCCGCGGTTGGAAGGTTGCCGACTGACAATTACACTCAGACCTCGCAGTTAGTCCAATGTGTGTTGTGTGGAGTGGCTGACTGGTGGTCTGAGAGTCAGGCTGCGATGGCTCCTTCTTAACGTGACCTCTGACTATCTCACACATGTGAGATGTAAGCCGTTCAACCCCCTGTTGTGTGAAATCCTGGTGCTCGTGTTTGGGTGGCCAGGTCGTGTACGTAGTACACGTAGACGAGGTCACTAGCAGCTGCGCCCACTTCCGCATCAGACCACTGACCGGCTCGGACAGTGGTCTGATTGTAGGGGTGGGGGAGAGAGTGAGGTCGAGAGCTCAGCGTATTTTCCTCACTATAAACAATCTGACGCGCTTGAAACTATCACGGTGCGCTAAAAGCTGTGGCTTGGAAGGTTGCCAACTGACGGGATAACTCGGACCGCGTGGTCAGCCCAATGTGTGTTTTGTGTGGAGTGGCTGACTGGCGGCCTGAGAGTCAGGTTACAATGGCTCCTTCTTACTGTGGCCTTTATGACACTCCCACTCCGTGGGATCCGAGCCAGGTGTGGTGGCACGCCCAGGGGCGGCTCCGGTCGCGCCAACCACTTGCGCCCTCTCCTATCTCCGGTCTTCTTGACTCTGTCTTGACACAGGGCTCAGGTGGGGAGGAGGAGAGAGTGCGGTAGCTGCAGCGCAAGGCTACTATCACTTAAAGTAATTCACGCGCAAGTCACCGTCCCTGCACCACCTGATGTGAAGCATACGGTGGACCTCGTCGAAATCGACGGTCGAACTGCCATATTTCCATTTAGACGTCGCTCTGCATGTGGCCTTATGAATTTTCTTTTAGTGGTGTGATTTTCCTATCTGCACGTCAAGGAAAAATGCCTTTGCTTTAATCCAGGGCACTTCGATTAATTTTAAAGATAGAGAAAACTAGCTTGAATGTTCATACTAATTTGTTTAACTCGATCAAAAATCAAGCCCTTGACTAGGTCCTATAGTTCATCTTACACCAAGTTTCTAAGCCTTTTGGCTTAAGCTTTTCTACATATTTAGGATTTATATACTTAATTAGGTTAACTTTCCTCATTGGAGCCTCCTGTGTTATTATTGTGGAATAATTATTTCTTGCTGAGGTGATATTACCATTAGTACTTTTTTGTGTCTTTTCGTTTATCTGAAGGTATTTCTTTATTTGTTGGGTGATTCGGTCGAGACATTTGAGTCATTTTTTGATCAAATAGGAATTTTTGTAAATATAAGCGCATTTTTTCTGATTTATGTCACTTACTGTACGTACTCACAAAACGAAAGGGACTTTTGTGATTAACTGTCATACACTATGTAAACTTCCTGCGGGTCCGATAAATAGGCCGTGTGGTAGATGTGCTCGACTGGATTAGGGCACGGCGGACATTATTTGGACTGTGCTCCCATAAAATAAATTCACATATGGGTGGGGGGAAAACGGTGGCATTTGTTGGTACAGGCTCACGCCGCGCCAGCCACCTGCTTCTGATCCCTACCCGATCAAGGCATGGCAGGCTATAATACTGTGTGTGTCACCTGTGCACTCTCCCGATTTCTTGACTCTGTCTTGACATTCGACGCAGTTGGGTGGGAGATGAAAGAGTGCGATAGATGCAGCGCAATTTAATATCACTGGAAACTAAATCATTCGCAAGTCACCGCATTTGCTGCCAGTCTGCTGACGCACGTGGTGGACGTCGTCGAACTCGATGGTCGAACACTTCCGGTGCAGTCGAAACGAGTAATTTATGACTGACAACATTGGATTATTTTGACAGGAACCAGCGTGCTGACCGTGTCTATAGGTTTCTATCCGATTTTTGATAATCAGAAATCATAGTTTGCACTTGATTTTCGCAGATTTGTTATAGCTTAATCCAAAATGAAACCGAGTCCGCCCTTCGCGTTCGGATGCACAAAAACCCCTTTGAATGTCGTTCCCGTCCAACATAAAGGGAATAATACGTTTATTTTGCGATTTGATTTCGCAGCAGGATATTGGCGTTCCATTTTGCGTTAGAATTGTGGTCTAGTGTTCACGAATTCGGCCACTGTGGCGTTCGTACACAATTTGGAACCTCCATATTCCGTTTCACAGTCACTGCAATCAGCTTGTGCACATGTTGTCTACCTGGTCGAACTTTCAGTCTAATGATCTTTGAATGCTCGGCCGAGGTGTCAGGCCATATCGACCTGGGGTTGCTGCGGTTTGGCTAACTGAGGATGGCAACCAAATCCGAAACGCTTATCCCTGGTATTTGTCAGTAATTTTGTTCAGTTTCTTTTTGCACCGTAATTTTAAAAAAAATAATTATGGGCAAGCTGTTCCTTGCAGTAACAAGACTCGTACACACCCTCAAGCCACAGAACTGAACTGTTTGATGAACACATTTTCTGCATTTCTTGCATTTTCGTTTTCGCAGGTTGAAACCGAGCAGATTGTCGCTGACCTCTCGAACTCAACTCTCGCCCGTGCGCGCGCCTCCTCCTTTACACAACTGCGCGGATCCGTCCCTCTCTTTTGGAGCCAGGAGACGACCAAGCTGGTTGTCGGCAAACCTCCACTTGAGATCAACGTACGCCTCCGTCCATATTGTACAGTTGTACACACATAGACACACATCTGCTTCTTTATACTCTTATGCTAGCTCATAAAATGCAATGCGTTTTCCATCACTTTGGCTTACTTTAATAGAGTTGGAATATTAAAGCATGATCCGAGATATGTCCCCCATCTCAGAATGCGCGCTTTGGAATTCACATCATGTCGGCTACCTTCAAAAACTTGTCTGTAAAATTGACTGCTTAAGTATCATAATTTTTTCCGTTGATTTTCAATGTCTTTATTAATTCAGATATAATTTTTTAGAAAACATGCATCAAAATGTTTTTCCTCAAATTTGATACTTGAAGAAAGGTCGTCTTTCGATGTAAAAACGTTTCTTAAATATGTCACTTCTTAAGGCCTTGAAATGTCTTTTTATAAGACATCTTATCTTTCCATTTATTTATGCTGTTTTTAAAGTATACTTTATTGTCCACATTCGCTTTGAAATTTTACGAACTCTATATTACCTCTTCCTAATAGTTTATAAAACTGGAAGATTTTTTAGTTTGGTATCCTGAATCCAGTTGTAAAAGCAAGTTGTTTCAAAATCATTCCTAAATTCCGAAAGTTTTAAAGAAGACATAATTTGCTGCCAGATGTAAATATTTTATATTTTTCTGCATGTTTTTTATATAATATATTTTAAATTCCTAAAGGCATTGAACCCGATTGGAATAAAGGTATACTGTAGTAGTCACGTTTATAGTGCACTTTTCCTAGACTGTTGGAACCGTGGCAATAGAGGTTTAATGGGCGTCGTTAAAGAAAGTTGCAACAACGTGAGAATAGAAGAAAAAATCGGTAAATTGTATTTATTCGGCGTTTTTGTGTTATGATTCACCAACTGACGGTTAAAACGAGCGCGTATAATCTAAAATAAATGTTAAAAACGTCCACAAACAGAAGGGAGAGGAACGGAGTGTGCAGGTATTGGCTAGTTGCTGTAAGGAAAATGATCACAGCCGGTAATATAACAAGGCATACCATATGGGAAATGCAGTAAGATGAAAACTGCACGATATGGCTCTGCGTGTGATCAAGGTTTGTGACTATAAGGACATTATTAATGCTATAGACGCGTAAGCAAAGGCTGAATAGATACCGGACAAGCCAATTTAGTCAAATACTGATGTTGACCTTCTCCAGTATGTTTGATGAACCTAAGAGCCTCGATCTCCCGAGCATTCGTCAATCTCAGAAGACGAAAACACAATTATATTGAACACTTAAACTGCAAGCATATGAAACACCTGGTGGTTTTTTGATGAACAGAATGTCAAGAGCTGCCGCCTAGCTGCACTTCGAACATTTGCATTAACTTTCAGATTCGAACGTCCCTGCTCCATTCGTCTTCTTGCAGGTTGCCGAGCGAACTATGTTGCATTTAAAATCTAAAACAGCCAGACGGGAAACGGCTATAAGGCGAGATATAACCTGAGATCTCCCAGTTACTGTACAGACACTGGCTCTTAATTATGGAGATAGCCTTGTATCGTACGGGTTATGCCATATTTCCTTATCCTCGACTTGCGCACCGAGATTACTCAGATGTTTTAACAGGTCAAATGTCTTACGATTGTATCTTTTAACGTCCCCTGGAATGCCGACAAAGATAAGAGAATTGGAGAGACCATTTCTGGCTTATCGGCCGTCATCAGCCAACCATATTCAACCCCAGCCGGTCAAGACCCAGAATTGGCTCCAATGCGAAACGGAACGCGCGTGTTCCGCACCACAGTCTGGTCAATGAACGACCCCGCCACACAACCGGTAGGAAAACGACCTTTACCCTTGTAGCTGCCGCGTAACAGGGGCATCAGCGCCGCCGCTTACCCATGCCACCTTCTGTCCGCTTAGCACGTTAGAGAAGCGGTGCGTACGCGCGTGATTTAAACTCCGGTTTGTGAGACCGTGATGCCAATCGATATTTCTGTCTTCATCTATCGGTTGCAGCCAGGTACGTCAGTTCGACCGTCGTAGTCCGACGACGTCCACCGTATGCTCCACAAAAGCGTGGTGCACGGACGGTGACTTGTGTGAAAATTAGTTTTAAGCGATATTAGACTTGCGCTGCATCCACCGCACTCGCTCTCCCTTTCTTCCACCACCCGCCTGTTTCCGGTATCAAGACATAACGAAGAAGACCGGAGGCGGGGCGGGTGCAAATGAAGCATCCCCCACAGAGTGGGAGAGCAGGTTGCGGCATGAGCCTGCACATATGCGTGCCCATGTTGGGCACGCGCACCCCCCCATATTCGGCATTTGTTATTGGACCGCATCCCAGAATAATGATGCCTACCGCACCCTAATTTGGTCCAGCGCATCTACCACGCGGCCCGTTTAGGGGCACTCACACACACACTTCGCGCCTGGGCAAACAACTCAAAGGTCTGACGACATCAAGGGTCAGATGAAGACGTTACCGGTACTGTCTGTGCACTCTCTGTTTCAGTAAAGGCTTGTTTTCCCTGCTTTCTGATTTAGTAATTGACTGGTTATCTCTGAGTAGGAAATCGCCTCAGTGCCCCACTTTGACAACTTAACAGTAGAGCTTTGTACTTATGGGAACCTGCGTTTGAGGTATGACTGACTGAGGACGGTTAATGGATCAGAATTTACCATCCTAGTCTCCTTACTCATCGGTACTTTCTGCAGTACGACTGCTCACAAAAGGAGCATGTCCGGTTTGGTAACCTGATCGGTGAACGGTTTTCCCGTGCGACTTGGCTTATTTCTTATTTTTAAGTAAGCATAGTTTGCATTGTGAGTGCTTCGACTTCCAAACTTTGACTGCTACAATTACACCCTCTGCCGCAACCTGTCTTGTTCAACCGTTTGCTTATTGGAGAGCACCTGTAACTACAGTTTCTCTCCTTCGACCTGATTTGTTAGAGCAAATTTACTTGAGATAATATACCGCCATGACTGAGTCGTCATCAAGGATTGGGCACGCTTGATTAAACATGCTACTGCACCAAAGTGTTGAGTACTCATGTCTTGAAAGTCTCGTGCGAATAGTTCACATCACCGCAGCCAAGCCACGTGGGGATTCCGTGCATTGCCAGGACTCTTTTAATTCCTGAATGGTTGATAGCATTGCTGTTTCTTGCACCGGCCATTTTCTCTACTCTTACCGTTTTTATTTTTTTGTAGTGGGAGGATCCATTCTACGAGGCCTTTGGCCTACACTTCGCCAACCTGATTGAACGCTTTGGTGCTCCGATTATTGTGCTGAATCTAATGAAACAGAAGGAAAAGAGGCGTTTTGAACAGCAGCTCACTGAAGGCTACTGCAGAGGCATTGACTACCTAAACCTGGTTGGTTTCTTCTTTTTCGTCGGTGTAAGCAGGGCCATCATCCACCATGTCCACGTCCGTATCCAAAATTACCACTGGAACCACCACCATCACTGCACACCTATACCTTCTAACATTCTCATTCGTACCGTCTTTGATCATTTGCCTTTACCCGAGCAAGTTTTCAAAAGGCTGTTTTTAAGTCAACAGATTGACCTCTATATTTGAGGCGTTTAATGTTAGAAGGGCGAGGAATTTTATTTTCTTGTTTTAGAAACCATTTAGGCAGGGGCAAGTGCATTTTAATCCATAAACACAATTTGAGGTGGCGTGCAATGGCAAGCCATTCT
Organism: Schistocephalus solidus; assembly: GCA_017591395.1. Lineage (NCBI taxonomy): Eukaryota > Metazoa > Platyhelminthes > Cestoda > Diphyllobothriidea > Diphyllobothriidae > Schistocephalus > Schistocephalus solidus. The sequence goes on from WEDG01004529.1 coordinate 20,429, forward strand.
TGGTACGTTTAATTTGAATAGTTGTCACCCTTGGAGTGTAAGGATATTATAACAGGCTTTTTTAAAACTACATATTTTTCGTCCATTTCGGCCGTAATAGGTTGACATCCTTTTTGGATGAAACGCCCTAGATAGCCACGTTTATGTAAGATTGCTTTGAGACGGGCAATTTCTGGATTTAGTGTCTGAATAGCACAAATTTTACCTACACCGGGTTTCCTTTCAGTTATATTGACATTAACGTCCGGAAATGTTAGCATTCACCTTGCCATTTATGCTTTTGGAAAACTGATCCCCTTAGTGAATGATCTTCCTGTCTACACACGAAGATGTCTCGGAAATATTGCTTGTTTCAATACTCATTTTCCATTGCAGCCTTTCATAGAAATAAGTAGGTCCTCGCCTTTTCGTTGCTATCCAAAATCGCTAATATATCATCTACATATCTTCTGTATTTTTTTCATGATCAATTTCGATGACACCTTTTCTTCTCTGTGACTCATAAAAATATCTGAAAACGTTGAACCTAGTGGACTTCCCATCGCAACTCTGCCGATCCGTCTATAGTACTGTCTATTAAACAAAATTTGACCTATTTTCATGCAACGTTTCAACAAGCCACTTAGTATTTCGAGATACGGACGAGGTTCAGACGCATGGACGAGTGTGATATCTATTGTTTCACCCAGTGGAACATTTGTAAATAATGACCCTATGTCCTACGAAGCCGTCACTATGTTGACACAAAAACAGTCTTCTGAACTGCTCGGATCTTGCGCAGCTTGGAAGCAGCCGCCCTATGGCGGGAGAAACGCGACCTATGCAAGCAGCTTAACAACGTAGTCAACTTCATCTTGCCCTGGTTATCCCTAGGCCTTTGGTTTAAATATTCTTTTACGTGCTAACTTCCCCCTTTTTCATCCTGTAGTGCGTTTTTAAGTTGCCCTTTCTATTAATTATTCTGTGTGCAATGAACAATGACCTTGCTGTTGTTCCTTGATTTTTTGTGGAAATTCATCTTGCTGTATGCTACTTATTCCTCATTGTTTCGGAGACGGGAACTGCAATGGAGTTGCGCCCTAAGTCAGAAAGAACACGCCACCATATGTGCCGCAACAGGTCAAGTCGGCTTGAAAATATACGCGGGAAACTAGACAGCAATCGACGCGCGCTGCTGCATCGAGTACGCGTGAAGCCTTTGCTCACATGCGTGGTCCAAATATTCGTGGGGATTCCAGCCTGAGAAATGACCAATCAATGTGCGACACGTCGTATCCCCGAATGTTCCAGAACGCTCTCCAGAACGTTTTCAGAAACCCGCTTTGCCTTCTCTCCTATCAAACTCGTGGGGATAGAAAATGTATCTCTATTATGCAATGACGGGTTGCAGTGAATAAGTCGCCAGTACAATTGCTAGTACCAATAAATTCTGCTGTCGAAGCCTGTAGAAAACTCATGCCATTGAATCCAGTCTGTCAGGAGCGTAGGGCTTCCTCGTTTCCTTTGCTATGAGCTACTGTATTAGGGTAAACATGCCTTCATCAAAGAGTAAATGCTAAATAACCGGACTTCCGTGATCAACGGATAAATAGTCGCGAAGCCTGCGGCAGAACTGAGTGCTCAGCCAGCCTGCAAGTTGTTTGCATCTAAAGTGTCAAAAACCAGTATGACATTGTGGCGTGGCGTATGCTGCGCCCTGTGGTCTCAAAAGCCGTTGCTATACCCTTTAGAACCTTTGAGTTATGTTAGGGGAAGGGCTGAGACCTTTGCTTTTGTCATTCCCCGTCCATACTTCATGACCAACTGCAGCATCCTGAACGCAACCCATGCTACGAACTTAATTGATACCAGTTTCATCTTATCGTCATCTAATGTTAACTTTTATCGTTAGCCGAGAGCAAAATCACAGTTTCAAGCCCGCACTCATGGGGATGGCGTGTCTTTTTAAGCTGCATCCTCAACATTACCTGTCTGCTTGCAGTCGGGCTGTCAAGCCAAGTCATTGTCTGCAGTCTCGTTTGGAATGACAATTCCGGTCGACATGGGGCTACATTCCTGTGAGCATGGCATAGACCTCTGCCCACCTTTTTGGCATGTTCTCCAATATCGTGAAAATATTTACTGAAAAATAAGAGTTCCATTATTGCCTCCGTTTTAACTTTTCACATAAAGGTGAACGCGAGATGTCGTAACTAACATCAGGTAGGGTGACCCAGTTTTATGCTTTTACTTTGGCACTTGGCATCCTCAGCCGTTCCTTATGCAACGCTTGGTTTTCTCAACGCTATTTTAGTTTGCTCCAATCTTATCATCGCAACCAGACAGGCGACATGATGAGATCCCGCCCATAGTTTACATCGGTTTCGATATGGCACGCATGCAAAAATCACCAAACCTGCTGGTTCTCGATCGGCTGCGGCCAATCGCTGAGGCCTGTGTTCAACGCACTGGCATCTTCTTTTCAACGGGCGCGGAATCCACCTTTGATCCCGGACTCCAATCCTCGACTGATCGAACCCGCATTTTTGTGGGATCCGACCTCTGGTAACTATCGGTTTCCCTTCTGTGTTCCCTCTTATGAGGATCTTGCGGCTTTGCTTGGCTAACTCTTCTTCTCTTACTGGCGGTAGGCCACGTCAGCACGGCGTGATTCGAGTGAACTGCGTGGACTGTCTAGACCGCACCAATGCCGGACAGTACGTGATTGGCCACGTGGTCTTGGCCCATCAACTTCGTGCTCTTGGCCTCCTGCCGGAAACCGGTCTGACCTTTTCTTCAGCACTCTCTCGTCTTTTACAAGTAAGCCGCCACACCTCCTTCTCCTCCTCCGCGGTGCAGCGTCCCGGTCTCTATAGGTCTCCGACTGTCCGATTTAGTTGCAATACGAATTTCTAACACTCTTGAACATCTCCTACCTGGCAGGATTTCACCGGAAATCCGGTTTAGGGACTGTCTTCCCGGCCGTTAGGAGTTTGGTGTGGCGCTCGATCCAGCAAAGCGGCTAACCATGCCGCGGTGCCACATAAACCAAGCGTCCTCCAGCCTCTCGTCCGTCGTAAAAGACGATGACCGCCAGTGCCCCGGCAAGGTGGGCGGTGAGCATCGTAGCATGCGCGGTTTAAGATGATGAAGACTTGTGCGATGTCTACGTCGCTATGCCTCCCAACACCCTTCATGTTCTGACAGCATGACAGGGTCATGATAACTTCAGACGGGTGTGAGTGTGGCGGCTGCCCTGACATCAAACGTCTGTCCACACGTGCTTCGTCGTCATTTTGCACCATCAAACTTTAGGAACGGCAGTTTGGTCATCCGTACAACTTGTCGTTAAGACGCATTAAGAACAAGCCCTTGCTCTCTGATCAGTTCGAAGAACTGAGCTACCCACCTAGTTGTCGGCGTTCACATTTCTCCCGTTTCGTCTATTCTACCATCGTATACTAGTTGTGTATTATGGTGAATCGGACACCAGTTTACCTTTCAAATTTTCTTCTGAACAGAAGCGGAAGAGATCTTATTTGATGGTGGTTCATACTTGCCATAGTGCAATGCTAATAAAATGTTGATCTTTTTATAGGTTAATAAGTTTTTAAATTAGCACCGGGAAAAAATGTTTATAATTCTTGGCCTCCGAATCCATGCAGGTTTTTATCTTCGGAGATAGCTGCAACAGTAGCAGTAGCGATACTTATAGGGGGTACAAACCAATCAATGATTACTGACGCGAGTCTGGAAGTGACTGCTCAGCCGGCGCTCAATCTATACATCGACCATTGCACTGGTAATCGCTCAGACTTTTCCTTTGCTCACGAAAACACCTGGGGCTCGAACATTCGCATCCATTCGTAAATCGATTTTCTTCACACAAGAGGCCTCACCGTTGCTTGGGTCTGCGACTGCATTTGTCTAAGACCCCGGATCTTGTTTTCGCCAAGTCGGGTTCAATGGATGTAAGAGGGTATCTCACGCCAAAGGAATACAATACTTTCAATAGGTTGATCTTTTCGTTAATTGATTTCAACCAAGAACGGAAGCTGAATCGATTGAGATTTTCTAGTCACTTTGAAGGTAGTTTATTCTTTGGGTCATTTATTTGGACTGGTTGAGCTACCTCGAGGGCCACTACCTGAGTAGTGTTGCATGCTTCGAGTTTATCTCGTGTAATTTGCCTGATGGAGGCACATTCTTGCGCAAGAATTGATTGAGAGGTTTTTTGAAGCGTAAAATTAGGAATAGGACACCACAAGGCTCCTAACTTAGGACAACAGCTATCAAAATAGAGTTGCTGTTCCGGGCTAATTAACCATTGTCAAATAGTCATGCCTCAACCGCAGGTTTGAACAATTCCAGGCTCGAAACCGAACCCTATGGCTATTTATTAGTCTGACGACTTAAAAACCTGAGACGGCCACCCCAGATTCTCTTATCTTTGTCGATGCTCCCTCAGTGCATCATTAATTGGCACTATAATATTCTCTGCGAGAGCTCACTTGGAGCTCCCAGACGCAATGGGGCGAATACGTTCCGTACCCTAAGCGGGCTAACGACTGTTTCTTTTATTCTGAAGTGCATATATTGACCTCGGTCACGCATTAGAATTTGCTTGCTCCAGAAAATCACTAGATCAACGAGCGTCTATTCCTATCTAACTAAGAAACCGATATATGGTGACAGCAACTACCTTCATGGCACTCCCACTCCGTGGGATCCGAGGCAGGTGTGGTGGTACGCCCAGAGGCGGCCTCGGCCGCGCCAGCCACCTGCGCCCTCTCCCATCTCCGGTCTTCTTGACTGTGTCATGACACCGGGCTCAGGCGGGGGCGGAGGAGAGAGTGCGGTAACGATACGCGCCGTGGGTTGGAAGGTCGCCAACTGACAATTACACTCAAACCTCGCAGTCAGTCCAATGTGTGTTGTGTGGAGTGGCTGACTGGTGGTCTAAGAGTCAGGCTGCGATGGCTCCTTCTTAACTTGACCTCTGGCTATCTCACACATGTAAGATTTAAGCCGTTCAACTCCCTGTTGTGTGAACTCCTGGTGCTTGTGTTTGGGGGGCCAGGTCGTGTACATAGTACACGTAGACGAGGTCACCAGCCGCTGCGTCCACTTCCGCATCAGACAACTAACCGGCTTGAACGGTGGTCTGATTGTGGGGGTGGGGGAGAGAAGGAGGTCGAGAGCTCAGCGTATTTTCCTCTCTATAAACAATCTGACGCGCTTGAAATTATCACGGTGCGCTAAAAGCCGTGGCTTGGAAGGTTGCCAACTGACGGGATAACTCGGACCGCGTGGTCAGCCCAATGTGGATTTTATGTGGAGCGGCTGACTGACAGTCAGGCTGCAATGGCTCCTTCTTAATGTGGCCTTTATGGCACTCCCACTCCGTGGGATCCGATCCAAGTGTGGAGGAAACGCCCAGGGGGCGGCTCCGGCCGCACCAGCCACTTGCGCCCTCTCCCACCTCCGGGGAGGAGGAGAGAGTGTGGTAGCTGCAGCGCAAGACGCTTATCACTTTAAACTAAATCACGCGCAAGTCGCCGTCCCTGCACCACCCTTCCGTGGAGCATATGGTGGACATCGTCGGAGTACGACGGTCGAACTGTCGTCTGTGTGTGTGTTTGCCCCCCAAAACGGACCACGTGGTAGATGCGTTGGACCAACACGGGGGCCAAATCAGGGAACGACACGCGTTCTTCTTATTTGGGATGTGCTCCCATAACAAATGCCGAAAATGGGGGGAGGGGGGGCGTGCCGAACATGGCCACGCCCCATGGCATTTTAAATCTCGTATATGGAAGAAAAAATGTAGGATTTGGGTGAAATGGGAGGTTGTATGATATTCAAGACATTTCCCATGCTACTAAATAGCACAAAGCAAAACCAATTGCTTCTGTGTGTTGAGCTATACAAGAAAATCAATATAAGAAAGAAAAATTTCAAATAAATCTTTTCTGGAATCCGAAAATCTGATCTTAATTTAATGGTTAAAAAGATGAAATCAAGTGTGAGAAATCGCAGTGTTTTCTGTGAAACAAGGAAAGAATTCAGCTTCAAAAATATTTTGCATATTTCTGGCAGTTTTATTGCAAAAAAACATAGTAATGAACTTTTTTGTCAGCATTTTGTTTTTGCCACACACCGTCGTTAAGATACCTATGTTTTAATGCGGAGATGCACGCCCATAAAAAACTTATATTTAATTTGAGGCATGGAGCAATATACCTTTTTGTATGTTATTATTTCCGCTAATGCGTAATTTAGAAACGGGATTGATATGAGATTAGAATTTTCCCAAATATTATAGTGTATATTCGGCTACCCTAATGAGCACTTGCCATCTTGGAACGGGACCGAACAGTAAACAAATATAGTGAAATACGCTCTAATATAAAGAGAAAAATGAGTTATTTCATTTTCAGCAGAAAATGTATCAGTTATTTTCAGAGAAGTCAAAACTGCTAAAAGGTCCTCAATTTTACCTTGACTTGACCTTGAAAACGTTTAAAACACACAGACATTTATCAGAAAAATATCTTATTAAGGTTTTTTAAACGGGTAGCATATTATTAAATGATTTTAAACTTATTTTAGGTAAACTAGTTGCCGACTGTTGTTGAAGTGTATTTTTCGATACACTCTGTTTTTATGTTTGATATTTCCGTTTAGTTTCAAATTCGTTTGAGGTAGTTTATTATTATTTCAAAGCCGTGTCATATGCGTGTGTGGCGGTTTACGAATGATTATTAATATTTTGCAAATTTCGGCACTTTGCGTGATTTAGGTTCCCTACTTTATACATTCCGTCGTCTCAACCGACGAGAGCGGCCACAGTCTCGAAGAAAGCATAAAGAGTACAAATCGAATGACCTTTCTCCCTCCCTTGCCACCCCCTAATCCCAACTCGTACAAAAATTCGAGCATGCTATTAAATATACGGTATACTACAGTAGTATACGACGGGTATGTTCGCATAGGCGCTGGGCCGTTAATCGTTTCATGTCAAACTTTATGCCCGCGTTTTGGGCCTGCATTTTAACAACCCATCTTTTCGGAGCCTTCTTCTTTCGTGAACAGGATCTGTATGAGGAACATGGGGACACCCTAGCTCTCCAGTACGGTGGAAGTTGTTTGGTGCACAACATCGAAACCTACCAGAGGACCGGAAAGTTGCGCAGTCAGTCACGTGACCTCATGCAGACACTTTCGCGGTACGTTCAGGATTGGCTCAGTTGTTTTTAGTTTCTTTTTTTGGTTAACTGTTACGTTTCTCATAAAGTGTGGGCAGGGGCTCACCAGGAGGTTCTGTCCAGTTGACAGTTAATTCGCTGATGAGGATAATGCTGCTGTCACCATTGCCATTTCTCCTTATGATGGTGGTGTTGTTGATGTGTGGGGTCGCACGATTTAATTTCGGCCTGTCAACAAGGTTCGTTTTTTTCTCGCCACAAAATATGTAACCCTTTTTCTATGGTCGCGTTGCAAGCCCGAACGATCGCTCGTTCGAACACGGGCGGCCATAAGGCCGAGATGAGCGCCCAGGGTGGTATTAGTGGTGGTGAGACCGACGATACAGTGCTCACCGTTCATTCGAGCGGACTCTGATATGGCCAAGTTGTTTTTGTTTTCGGTCATAAAAAGCACACTGAATAACATGTCTTGCTCGCTGTTATGTGACACCGTGAAGTGCCGTTACAGACTTCACCAACACCGCTCCCCGCGAAACCATTACTATAGATGAAAAAAAACACCTGAAGGTTTAGAACACGCTATCTCATTAAATGGTAGTGACGCCCTGTATCCAACACTTTAATCAGTTCATGTACTTAAATCCATCGACGACTGGAGTTGTCATGTCCTGCGCAATAAGCCGTATCAGCAGTCGGGTTGTTTCTCCTTAGACATCGTCGGATTACGACGGTCGAACTCTCCTTAGATGAGCCTGGCGGTCACACATGTTACTCCTTTTAATTCAGCCATTCATTTCCATTAGTGACAGACGTACCGTGTGAGTACTGGAAGGTCATGAATACAGCCTTCAGCTCTCCATAGCGTACTTTGTCTAAACCTATAATCCTTGGCTTAGGCACGGCTCATAGCAAAGATAGGATGAGATTAGCCTCGGGTTGCTGGTCACCACGGTGGTAGATGGGCGCTCACCAATCGGGAAAACCGTCATTAAGAGTTTCGATAGATTCCAATATTTCATTTGACCGAATTGTGAAAAATTCGATGGCCTCGACGAAATTCGAACCCTCGAATCGGCCGTCGGTTTTTCAAAATTGTGTCAAATGAAATATTCGAACACACAGAATATTCCGAACATAACCGTGTCCTCAACACCCTTCCTGAAAAAAACTCAGAGGCGTCACAGTAGCCCCTGATGACGTCGTCTCTCTGTTCACATGCATTCCTAATCATTTAACCATGAGAGTTATAAGTGATCCACTGGCAATTCGATACGAAGAAGATGGGAAAACATTTAAAAGGTAGCACGCAATCGAGTTATTACACTACTGCTTAAGTGCGTACTTCACATTTCTACCAGCAAATCCAGGGAACCCCGATCCAGGGAACCCATCGATCTCCGGCTATCTTACTGAGGCGGTTTTACAGGAACTGGAAACTAGGGTCTTTCTGTCCCACAAGCCAACATTTTGGATGCGCTACGTGGACGACACCTTTTTTATCCTGCGTCGAGAAGCGAAAGAGGCCTTTCAAATGACACTGAACTCCATTTTCCCTGAAATCTAATGGACAATGGTGGAAGAAAAGGGCGAAGAGACTTCTTTCCTTGATGTCCAGGTTGCGAGACAGGAATAAGGAGCCCTGCAGAATGTTGTCATTCGAAAAAAAACGACAAACTCGGCAAAAATCCTCCATTAAAACAGCAGCCACTCCCTGTCGCTTAAACGCAGTTGCGTCCGGACGCGCTTTCTGCGTATCAAAACACACTGCGGCACAGAGGCCGAGAAGCTACGAGAACATAAGTCTCTGTGGCAACTCTTCCTCTCCAACGGATACCCGCGCAGCTTCATAATTGGGTCATATGAAATGAAAACTGCCATTACAAACCGCCTTACAAAATCCACCTTCAAGACTACAGTTTTTGTTGACATTTGGCATCGCTTTTCGTAATTTAGCTCGCGCGTGCTCCTATCGGTTGTTTTCTTGTCCCATCTTGTCTGGAAGGAAGCGTCCATAATGCCACGAGGCTAGATCTATGGGGACCCTCTATGTAAACGCTGCTCTCTGCCTTTGCCTTCCTCCCATGTAGCTACTACTCCAACAACTTTTCGGACTTTGAGAAACAGCTGGCCACGGACATCTTCCTGCGAGTCTACCGTCCGGGCGCCTGGGTGGGCAGTCTGGCGACCTTCGAAACCATTCGGCCCTCCTCCCAGCCACCAGTGGAGGCGACGAGCTTACCCTCGCCCCTGCCCACACCCGATCACGACGGTTTGATGGCGACAATCGCTGCGACTACCGCAGCCAGCAGCTCCTTCCCCTGTGATGCTGCTGCGGAGGCCCACCTACACTGGCTCGACAGTTGGGCTAGGTTGCCCTTGTATCGGCCCCCGCTCACCGGCTGGTGGCCCCTTGGCTGGGACGTCTACAGCCCTCGCGAATGTGGCGTTTACTGGAAGACCTGGTGTGAGCTCGGACCAGAGTCCTCCGCACCGTCGACGAGATATGCCTTCCTGAGCTTGCTATCTTCCGATCCCAGGTAGGAGCGCTTGACTTTGGCTGACGTTCAAACAGACAATGGTTCGGTCCTTTGTACTGTACCCTGAGGATAGTTGTGCAATTATCTGAAGACCTACTCCGTACAGGATTACGGAGAGGCTCGAAGTACGCTAGCACGTTCAAATTCTGGTTTCTGCGGGCCCGGGGGTCGCTAGGTGTGCTTGGACTTATAAGTCATGGTGCCAACCCCATTTCCAGTCATTTTCATTTCTGATAATATAGTGCCTGTGGGAAGACAGAGTGGGATAGACGCGTCAAAAGTCTGTCTCTTTGAAAGCAAGTTTATGTTTCGATCACTGTGGTGCACGCCTCAGGACCCGTCGCTTGTGACGACTGAACTGCTAAAGTTTGTACTTCCAGTTATTGCTTCAAAAATCCGCAGTTATCTCCCTTTGTTCTTCTTACAGCAGGTTTTTCCAGAGTGTTGAGAGTCATTTAGTTACGTCAGGATCTATTCATGGCATCTTAAAATTAAGTAAAGCACGAGTAATTAGAAAAAATACTCTTGAGGAACATGTGTTTGCTAGATGGTTAAGAAACCTCAACCATGCCAACATGTCGATCGCATTTCTAAAAAATACCTGAGCTACGACATTCTATTTACACGGAGAACGTTCTTTCCTCCCAGCCCTTTATTCTCGAAAAAATGTTGTTTTTGGTATGAAATTATCCGAGATACACTTGTCGCGAAATATTTGTCAATAGAAAATGATTGACTTCATGTAATTATGAGGAACCTTTGGTAAGGATTACTTACGTACCTCCTAAACTGGACAAGGGAGTTTGAATGCCTCGCCTGAGTAATAAAGGTTTGCAGCGCACAGTTCCAAGAGGAATAAATATTTCCGCGTCCTAACCCCTAACACTAGGCCTATCATAAACTTAACCCGTAACTCTAATCGTAGCCCCAACGCTTGTGGTCGTTTCCACGGAAATATTCAATTTAATGCGAAGAATTTTCAGATTATAATCTTCTTGGGTTGTTAGAAATGTTTTCATTTGATTGCCCATGTACCAAGTTTATAAATTACTCTAGGTAAATTACCCTAAACAATTGTTACCCGGAAGCGCATTTAAGGTTTTGGCACAGAGTATCACAAATTTCTGCGCATGTTATACTTCAGTAATCATGTGCGATGGTGAATCGAGCACCATAAAGACCAGTTGCCTACTCCAAGTAGTTAGACAGGGTATTAAGTGCGCTAGCCAATCAGAATCGACTGTGGTGGTAGTCACATGTCAGACGGCTGGGCTGCCTCCTTCGGCTGCGGATGTGCGGTCAGATAGGTGGGAGGAGTCTGATGCATCTGTGGACGAATTTCCTCACCCAATATGTCTATTTTTCCATTGGTTCTTAAACAACTCTTCGATCCCCGCCCGCAGGACCGATTGGTTCACAGAGCTCTATCCGGCAACTCAGTGGACTCACTTCAACACCCTCACCTTCTGCCAACTGCCAGTTTCGACAGCCATAGCTGATCGTAGCCCGAGTCCACTGTGTTTGCTTCAAATGGCCCAGTTGAACCAGGCTTATCGACCCCTGCGCACCTCCTTGAGATCATCACATTCCGTCGGGGACTTTTACCGTCCCAGTGGTTCGGTCCCCGCCACACAGCATCTCCCCCCTGTCACCTCCTCCTCTCAGGCGCCGCCACCTTTAGGCTCTCCCACACCGCAGGCAACAACGCCTGCAGAGCCTCTTCCAGTCCGGAAGACGACGGCTGCTGCCATGGCTCGACCACCAGTTGTGAAAGGCAAGAGGATGGCCTCGAAGAAGGGCGGCTTGGATGACTCCCTCCTCCTCTCTGATTGGGCTCTAGGCGGTGCCGAGGATCAAAACAGCTCAGACAGGTAGGACAGGGAGACTTTATGCAAATTGATACTGCAACCTGTCTCTTTTCTACCTGTCAATGATTTCACTCCGACCCAGTGAAGCGTGTCACTTCGCACAATATTGGGAACGGTATACTCTTTTCTTTTCAGCTTAATTCTAAGGTAAAGGATAAAGGAATATGAAAACGTGGTCGCCCGCATAGCTGATTTATTTTGCTGACCTATTGGACTTGTGCAGGTCTGCACTCACACAACAAGCCAACACGAACAAATGCACGACCTCCACGTTAGCTTGTGTCATGTCTCGAACACATGCAGCACAATTGGTCTCCGTCGGGTTCAACCAGAGCTCAAGTGCTATAGCTATCCGTTAATCCAGAAGCCCACTTAAGAAAGGGCTTGTTAAATAGTGGTGTCCTGGTGCAGCTTGCAGGATGATTTCCTGCAGGTTCTGGATCTTACGCGGGAATCTCCATTTGGCTCTCCCAAGAACAGCAAGACAGCTTGAGGCCCCAGAATGAAACCGTGTTTGTTGACGAGCAACACTGACCACGTCGCTATAACGCTTTTTGTTGTGATCTTTTTACATGTGAACGCGATCGCCAGCTCGGTTCTCAGTCAGGCAACTGCATTGCCCACTACTGCTTTTCCGTCAGAACTGAGAACTCTCTGATTTCGCAACCAGCAATCGCTGAATACTGTTTCACAGCATCGGCACTCTTTATGAACGGGCGTAGCTAGGCTAACAGGCAGGCGACGCCTTGTCGGGTCGCCTGTGGTCCATGGCTGAAAAGTGGGTTGCGGTGACTGGTCGTAATAGCGCACCTCGCGATAGATGTAAAGCAGGTCGATATTTCGGATAACAGCGGTGGCGGCTATTGGTAGCTCTTGAGATCAATCAAATTTACGACCAGTGCCATTATCTCTGCACCAGCGAGGTCACCTTCCTGGTCTGCCTGACTTGAAACAGTTGGTCACCTCCTGCCTCCCCCTCCCATAGATGTGAAATTTGCGTCCGTGCATATATGTGCTCAGTCTTATTGCTGTTAGACCAACGTAGTTACAGGGTTGATTGCGGCATTTCATCGCGTATAGGTACCAGACTACGCTTTAGTCTTCGGTTTGACCTTTTTTATCCGGGACCTTCTGTCAGTGGGCGACTTCGATGTCGCACTCTGAAGCAAGTATTTTTGACTGGAGCTACTGCCTATATAAACATGCCGCCAGAAATGCTCCGCTCGTATTGAATTAAGCTTTTACCTTCAAATGCGTACACTTTATAGACCAACTCTCTCCTTCAAGGAAAGGCACAGTTGCATACGGCCTATCACGAAACGTACACTTTGCTGCATTTCAATTAAATACCACTTGACGCTAACACTGTACTAAGCCTCCGGGTTGCCCTTTCGCATAAGTCATCGATAGATGTAATAGACGTTTCGTTTTCGTTTTTGATCTAAACAAATTCTCAGGAATTTAAAGCAGGACGAAAACCTTGTCGATTGATTTTTCACCACGCGGGATCCATGGGATTCAAGCCTGATTATCGTGCTGTCCACCGAGAATTTTATGTTCCGTTGCTCTCGCTCGATGGAGTGTCGTGTTGCCTTCCTGCAACACAGGATTCTTCAGTCTTGCTGTGATTGTCAGCGCAGTATGCGAAATCATTCTTCACGAGTTCGCTTTTACTACTAGTCTACAATGTCGTCCATCCTCGATCACCCTGGTTAAATTTGATGGCAGACTTTTCACTAGTTGTGCTTCAAATGCTGATTCGTCCGTCTTAGAATCTCAAGCTGAATCAGCGTTCGTCGGTCCAGATTGCTCGATCTCATTTAAAATGACATATCAAGCGTTCACGATTTGCTTTTCTATAGTAAAGGCACGTATCCTGGGCGTCTAATTCTAACACCAATTTCACTCTGCCATCAATAAAGCTTGCGTTGCAATGCTGGTGCAATTTGTGTAACTATTGGGCAGAAGTGATCCGGTTAACTCTTGTGATTCGTCACAGCTACCTTTTTCGGTGTTATATGTCTTCTTTGGCCCCTTTTCAACTACCGATTCGTCTTCCAAATGTTCGTTTGCTTAGCTTCAACTTGTTTTCAGTTACCTCCTTTGGCAATCCCGTCCTCTGAATTACAACGGCCCGCCGAATAAACCTGTTTCTCTAACGCATTGGTAGTGTGATCCTCATGATACTGAACAGTGCGCATTTTGTATTTGAGTCATTCTTGGGTGTCGCTGCCTTCGGCCGGAAAGGCCGCTAATTGCACCGATGAAGATCAAAGTTTTCGAACAAAAGCACAATGTAATTGATCCCTTTCCGAGGGATTTGAGGCGGGTGTTGCGCCAGCCACCTGCGCTTGACCCCGCACCGGGCAGAGGCGGGTGAGGGAAGAGAGAGTACGGAAGTTGCAGCGCAAGTCACCGTCCCTGCATCACTCTCCTGTGGAGCCAACGGTGGACCTCGTCGGAATCGACGGCCGAACTGTCAGACACAAGTTTGCCAGGTCCTAGAGGTGTAATGGAGGCGGTGGTCTCCAGGATGACAATGAAAATCACGCAGGTTTTCGGCTTTCACAGCAACCATTCAGTAGCTCAGAAACGAGGTCCCGTTGAGAACAACCTTCAAACGGATTCCAACTCATGTCAGCAACCTGGAGGACAAAGCACGTGCGGCCCGATACCTTCGCGACCAATTTCTGCGAAGCGGCTATCCAAACGCTTTCGAAAGCTGATTTCTACGCATCCGCTCCCCAAGGAACCAACCGCAAACACCTCCCAAGGAGATGGCTTGCTCTGCCAAACATTACGTTTCAGAAGCGACCGAGCACATTCCTACGAGATCAGGTGTTGGGATGGCACATCGGTTCAAAACTACAATGCGTATCCTAACAGCAATTTGAACGTGAATCGGGCTGCGAGTTTAGAAAGCAAATTGAGTGCATTTTTGTCACCGACCTCGAGCTCGAATCCAGTCCGAATAACGAGGCTCGTATTTCATCCGTACGGGAGCTGCATTCCTTCCTCGCCATATGCAACCGCCTACCCCCTTCTCCCATAGGCCTCTTGCAATATCAGGCTTAGGGTTATAGGAAGACTGAACTAGGTTAAAAAATATGGTCACATGGAAAAATGGAAAAAAAATACAGATCTGTGGAAGTTGTTTTAGTATAGTAATTACAATGGCAGCCCCTAGGGTTCCGCTTGCTCAGATTGTCCTTCAGGCGCTGGAGTGTTACGTTCCTCTAAAATAAAACAATAAATTCACCTAGGTACAAGGCACTGAGTTGTAAAATCAAATTAAAATTAATATGCATGTATTACTGCCGCCGTTGTTTTAATAAAAATTTACCATTCATCGATTGACTTAACAACGTCTTCTGCAAGGGGTCGTGGGACTTCTTAAGGGCGTCTTCAAATTGTTGCCGATTGGGTGGTCGGTCTATATGCTACCAGTTAGTATGCCTACGCAATGACAATCATATGTGTGTCTGTCTGTCTTGACACCGGCCATAGGTGAGGGAGGATGGGATAGTGTGGTAGATGCAGCGAAAGTCTACTATCACTTTAAACTAAATCACGCGCTCGTCACCGTACTTATACCACCTGCCGTGGAGCGTACGGTGGACTCTGTCGAAATCGACGGTCGAACTATCGTGTGTGTGGGGGGAGGTAAAAAAATCCTCATCCGTCCTATCTCGATCAGACATGCTATCATAACCTACCTTGTCTACGTCTTAAGCTCTTACGCAACTAACGTATGCTCACCAAATTTTCTTTTGAATTTTGTAATGGGAATTTTCGCAACTCTAAAACATTCATAATAGGCTGGCCAACATCACAGTATAGTCCTACAAAAACTTTTGACACACAATAGACTGCATAATTCTACGTAAAATATGCCACAATTCTCGCCTAGTCTTTCTAATAGACAGTCCATCGATTGTTAGAAACAAAACTACCTCATCATCTAGAACTTGCATCGAAAGAATCCGTAACTGATTAGCTGTCTTACCAGCCCTAAATGAACGTACTCACCACTGTCCGTGACCATCCCTGGTGAAGCACTGCTTGTACCAGCCAACAGTGTTCGGGCGTCCAAGGGAAGGTCCGAGAAGAACGGCTTGAGAATCTGTAGAAGGCTGTCCAAATGGATAAGGGGCGTTTGCGAGCGTATTGCCCACCTGCGCAACAGTTCACGCAGGTCGGCTCGCCTTCTGGTGTCTGAGCTGGCATATAATCTTCCCAACTTGACGAGTTGCCCGATTCGAACCCCGACGAAGTCGTGTCATCGTAGAAAAATGACGAATCCGTCTCAAAACTCGAGTTATCCGACGAGGAAAATGACGCATCCGACGGGTACATTTCTATCACATTTTCGTAAGATTTCATTGGCGTGACGGTTTAGCCGATGTCGCGCTTATATATACTACGACAAAAAAACAGAAAAGCGTGAGAAATGGGGGGGAGGGAAAGGACACAGACGTCAGACAAGGTCCAGGTGCGCACAATGGTGTGGCAGAGCAGGACTGTGCGCGCATGAGCAACAGCGTTGCCCTATCGATTAGCCTATCAGAGTGCACTCATTCGTCTGCGACCTTCCTTACGTGAGCGCCGCAGAGCTGCCAACCAACCAAGTTACGGGCTCTATTTCGACGCTAAAATTAGGGCTCGAATTGCATAGCCTTGCTATTTAGGGTCATGAAAATCAAAGACCTGTGGCGATCAAGGATGTGAAATCAACTTGAATCACACATACACACTAAGTCCTTTCAGTCTAATAGGAGAAGCCATGAGCTGTGAGAAGCAATTTATTCGATATCCGAGGCAGATTACCGCGAGTTGGTTGTTTTCTTGTGTCCGTTGAGGGGCACGTGAGTAGTGGTGTGTTGTTTGCGCTTGTGACACGCCGTGTCAGCGACGGGTTGTATGTAGTGTGTGATTGGTTGGTTCAAAGGTTGAGTCTGGGGTGCATAATCACAAGGGGCCGATAGTGACAAACCACGCCTGCCGACGCACGCGCGAGAGCCCGAAGGTACGAGCGCAGCCGTGACTCAGATCAAGCCTGAGGGCCTGCAGATTAGCACAGTTATCGCAGCCGTCGACTAAGAAAAGGGTGCCGGATAAAGGGGACTTGAGCAGCTGGTACAGACCGTTTAAATCCAAAGGCGTAATCCGATGTAGTAACGTATTCCATGCCCAAACTGTTCTTGTAACTGCACAGGTTAGACTGAACGCATGCTCGGTTCACGTATGCACGAAGATAAGCTGACTGTGCGACGGGGCAACGAACTATCATAATTGGCTGCCCTCACCTACGAAACAGATTATAAGTTTGACTTCATAGCTGTCCAGATAATCGCCCACTCCGTAAGCAATGCAAGACGGGAATAAGTTGACGCCTGGCCCTCCGATGAGAACTCAGTCAATCGATTTATCGATCCTTCGCCATCACCTCCAGACCTGCGTCATTGATTGACTTGTATCCCCTATAATTAGCGGCTCTCCTGCTGCTGTGGTAGGGCACACGGAGGACATCGCCGACGGTTGAATTGTCATCGCTTACGGGGAACTCCTGCACGATTTCGAATATCAAGAATGATAAGCAAATGTCCCCAATCTTTTCTCACCGCTAACGATTTTTGTATAATTTTAGATTTTGCGTTTTTAAGCATGCTTTTTGAATGTCCTCCAACGATTCGCGCAGTTTAATTTGAAAGCGTGGTTCACGTTTTCTGGAAACCAAATCCACACAGTTTACCGTTATGAAGTCGAGGTGGTTTCCACTGACGGCCTATCATACGGAGCTAGATTAATTTCGTAAGTGTTTCAAGCGCGTGTCAAGAACGCGCCATTATTTTGATGAGCAGTGACAACTGTTATTATGCAACAGGCATTGCCCAGTGCCTCACATTTTTTTCGTTGTTTGTGCTAATTACACTTTCGATTTTGAACGCCTGCCAACTCTTCTGTCATGCCTCCTTTCGCATTCACCCTTTAGCGATGAATCAGTGTTGACCGACAGCTTTATTGTGGCCTCTCCACCAACCCTGCTCGACCGATGGCGACTAGCTCGTAAGTCCGTCACACCCGATCGTGGCAACAAACCCACCGTCGCCGCTGAGCCCGGGAGTTCCCTGGGGCCCCCAGCAGCGGTACCCGAGCCGCCCTCCCACTCTCTGGTCAATGACACGCTGCAGTGGTTTAACTACCTTCGCTTAAGCGACCTCTCCACACTATCGCCTAAACTAGAACCAGCAGCGGTTTCGGGTACGGTACTGGCTGGTTCATTGCCAGCGTCGAAGCAGATCACCGAGTCACCCGTCGTGGCTGTTCACTACGGCCAGCTGCAAGATGGCCCCGCGGCGCCGGAACGGACTTACAACCTCTGCACTTCTTACTCCGACTTCCGGCTCGCACCACCCTCCGAAAATGATATAGCGCTCTACCAACGTGCGTACTTATTTGCGCTCTGTCAACTTTACGCCACGGCAAGGTTTTCATTTGCTTATTTCAAGGGTCTGTGCTCGACAACTGAAAACGCTTCCAACGTCCACTTCATTTACTGAAAGTGATTGGTCCCCTTAAAAGTCAAGGTGCGTAAAACATCTTGCCGAACGGGCAGTCTAATCGCCAACTCCTCGAATCCATGCTGGCTGATCTAACTGTGGCAGTCAGACCTGCAAATTAAACGACCGACTCCCAAGGTCGGTCCATTGCAGTTATCTGAGCACTGCGGGAATTCTCACCTCACTGACAGGGCTGTCTGGCTTCGAGCGTTCTCCTTATTCCCACAGTCTGTCTTGATAGGAAAGTTCGAGGGCAGCAGAAATTACAAACTGGGTTAAGTGCCTGGTCTAGTGTCGGATGAAATAAGGGACTAGTTGCTTGATTTTCAAACATGCAGCGTGCTCTATGTGAGCGAGTTGCTAGCTGGTTAACGCGCCATGTTGAAAGTTATTATGAGGTGAGGCCTGCCCTCGTGTGTCTTTCCTCTACTCACCTCCATTAGTCATTCTACCTCACGTAAACTATTCCAATGATATGGGAGGGAGTATAACTTATGCTGTTGAACAGAAATTAACATGAGAAAACCAACCATCAAAGTCGCCTTCTGTCTGAACTCGCGGACTCGGATCCTTCTCCCTCTGTTTAATTCGAACGAATTTCCCTTTTATCTTGCCTCTGAACCCTTTGATCGCCAAGTGTGGGGGGAGGATGCCGTGAGTCGTGGTTAATACTTCTCACCAATGTAGTGGTGGGTCTGTCATGCGCCGACTTTCACTTATAAGGTGGAAATGCAGTTTTGTCCACAGAAAACGTATCAGACTAAAACATGAGGTCTACCTTGCCCAGAACTGAGGCATGACTGGATGATGACGATAGTTACACTTGAAACTGGATTTCCATTCACCATAAACTGGCGCTGCATTTCTTCGGGCCCTTTGTTTCTGGTCTGATAGTTGTGTGCGCGCTCGTGTACACAACCAGGAAAGGTGTGATCATGAGTTGCCTGACCCCTTTCAGAGGGCCGCTGTTTTTTTCAGATACTGCTGGAGACGGTAGTGCTGATTCAGATGACGATCCTCTTTGTTGCCCTTTGACACACACTTCTCGCAAATATAGTCCTCCATAGCTCCTTTTCTTCCGTTTTTGAACTAGGTTACGCCTTTGTCGGGTCGCTGGGTGTCATGCTTGAAAAACCTGTCTGCGGTACCGGGCAGGATGTAAACCCAGCCTCACTGAAAACATACACCGTAAGTTAAATACATCACCCCCTCCCCTTCCCAGCGCGGCCTCCCACTCGTCTTCCGGATCAACTATATCTCTTAATCCCGTATTTTTTTCAGGATGTGGTCAGGCTCTCCAGGACTGGTGTCTGCTCCGTCCCCTACGATTCCTTTCTCACCTACGTGCACACGGTCAAAGAGAAGGACCGCTTGGGTTGCTGAATTTTGCTAAGCCCCGTCAGTCCGCTAGGTTTCTTTCCATTTTTTACCACCTCTTGTGGACCGGCTTTGGTGACTTTTTACGTGCCGTGTCATTCTCTTAATGTTTTCTATTGTCTTGATTCGAAGTATGCTAGCTATGCATGCATGGGCTTCAGTCTGTCCGCTTGCCTGTTTGAAATATGGAAGAGTTAGCGAGGGGTTTTGTGCGCTAGAGCTCTCAAGACACCACTTAATGCCGATTTGGCAGCGCCAACCGCACTGGCCCGGACCCCAGTGACCGTTTTTATCAAACCCCCTCCTCTCTCCTCCTCCAGTGGTGTCCCGTTATTTCCATAATTTTGTCTTTTCTTTTGGACTGAAAACTCAGTAGGGGATACGTGCTGCAGGAAGTGTCTGCCGATTTTTTGTCAAATATCAGTTATTCATAATTCTGCCACCAGGCCAGATTTATATCATTCTGGTTCGGCATAACGCAAAGGTTCCCACAAGCCGTTGTGCAGAATCCACGCGGCTGAGGCACGAACACTCCAGCTGGCTGCCCGCAGGACGTATGCGGTTCAAACTCTCCCTTGAATTGCCGACGCGAGGGCTCCGGCCAAGGTTGCGTACACTCCCGTTGCCGTACGGACAACTCGGCCTGTTTACAAGTCAAACTGTACATGCGGAATAAGACCTACTTAGTGTCGGATCCACCCGACAACTGATGATACTGTCGGTTTCCCTGCCACACGACGTCCATACCCCCCCCCCCCCCCCCCCCCCCCACGGCATGTGCTTGAGGACTCATGTGCCGACATGGAAGCCGTTGGAAAGTCTTGTGTAGACCATACCAATCTTTGCATCATGCAATACCAGTGGCTCGTTCACATATCGGCCGTCACCACCTCCCTGCATTACCGCCGAGACACGATAGACACGAACTGGCCGTCTTTAAGCGTTACGGTTCCACAGAAACAGTAAGAAATTAACCTCACGCGATGGTGTCATCTTGTTTTTGTTTTATCGTTTGCATGCTCTGCGTGTGAGAAGAGGGAGGTGGATGCAAAAGACGGTGGCAGCCTGCGTCTTTTGCAAAGTTATATTGGAGGCGGGCGATTTGTTGGGTTTATTTTTTTCTGTACGGCCCGAGATCTGAATGCTACTTACCACCGGCTCTGTAACACCAAACGTCTCCGCAGAAGTGAACGTACTCATGGGGCAAGCCAAGTAAATTCTAACACACAAACACACCAGAAGATCGACAAGGGGAGATTAAGAACACAAATCAGTGAGGAATAAAGTTTATCAAGTTGACTTTGTACACATTGGTCAGGAAAGTTTGATTCACTAAGGGAGAGGGCGAGCAAGTGCCTCATTACACTGTACAGACTCAAATTATTACCAAAAGGCAGTGATGTAAGGTTTTAAGAACTTCCAAGTAGTTCTTTGATGCGATCCCAACTAGTAAAGCCAGCTATCGCCAGACCGACAGTGAGTCCTACGAGCCCGCCACGGGCGCAACTCCGCCATCCTCCAGGGCTGAAAACGCCTGAAAAAATAAAAGAACGAGGTTGAGCTCGACCAAAGAGGAGCATTTTAAGGATGTTAATCAACTTTTACGGGGCGGTAGTACGACAAAACGACTTAAGCTTCAAACTCGGTGCTAATCTTCATGGGAACCGGACATTTAAAATAGGTTCGACTGAGAGCTGCACACGATTTTCAAACGTGCAGTAGTGGGAACAAAACTAGGCGTCTATTATGGCCGAAGGTGCATTTAAATGCATCACTTGTGGAGCAAACTATGATAGGCGATTACAACACACAACGACAACTGTAACGCGCTCGTCCGCCCGTACTATCATTCCAGTGGTCAAACTCGTCTACCTAGTCTCGGTGGAATGAATATAGCCTTTTCTCCATAGAAGGACTAGATGATAGGAATGCGGAATTGAACGCTGGAGCATTTTCAATTATCGAGACGATTGTCTTGTTTTGTTACGCGTCCTTCGAGAAGTAGTGGGATGCTTCTGTGCTGGTAGACTGAACACGTTGGTCGGCTGCGCAGCTTCGCAGGACCTAAACGGGAGCCCAATAGTTCTATAGGGCACGAATGCGGGGAGTTGTTTACGTCAGCCAATGCGCCTGGCACCACTTCTAGTAGGCGTGAATCAAACCTTTCACTAACTGGGGTGGTGGGAGGTGAGTGCGAACGATCCAAAGCAATGCTTCGCACGCCATCAATGATTAGATTCTTCGGTGTGTTGACCATTGTTGCTTAAAGGGCTGCCGACTGATGAGACAAGGAGATTTTTAACTGGGCTGAGGGTAAGGTTGCAACGGTTCCTTCGTGTGACATTTACATCAACTCATTTCAATGAGAGACCATAGTCTCCTTCCTCAAAGTCTGGTTCGTGCGCGTGTGCGGAGAGACAGTGGGTAGAAGAAGTTATGCATGTTTTCTTCACCAGCCCTAGCCATGACCATTCTACTATCGGCCTCTAACGCGTAAAACGCTCTTCATTGTCATTCTATGTGTCACATATGCCTTGCTGACCGCGGAAATAAACAGTTAAGTAATGCTGAATTTAATAGACTACGGTTGCTACATAACTAATGTCTAATTTCGGGTTAACCGATGACAACAGTCCACTGAACCTGTTTGGGTCATCGATTGTAAAACAGTTTGAGATTCCGAAATAGGCAGTGCGGACAGTTTCACGGTATGCTGGTCTAAAATTATCTAAATGTTCATCTTTCCAATACACCAGATGAGTGAAGAAATGGTAGTGCCATCTTGAATGAAAAGCATGGAAGCCGAAAATTGTAAAGGGGCTGAGAGAGTTGGAGAATGCGATGTGAAAAGTCTTGCTGTCGAATTAATTGCCACCCTTGCCAGAATTTTTATGATCATGCCCGGAAGAAATGCTAACGGTCTCAAGTAACAATGCCGCTAAACCTGGTTGGATAACGAGCATATTATTATGCGCACACTAGAATGGGCGGATCAGAGGGAAAAAGCACAGGAGAACTGAGAGCGTATAAACGCAGGAAGCGGGGATGAAGAGGAATGAAATCAGGAATATAACGACCGAAAACACATTTTAAAAAAAGAGGACAAAGCGCAGCGATCAATGTTCAGCATTTTTTTCTAAATTTCTTGATCTACAGTCGTAATAGACAAAACAAGCTCGGCGGATCCATGTCAATCAATTACAGCAGTTTATTTTATATGACTTAGCTGCTTAAAACGATGCATAAAATTCAATAAGAAATACAGTGGGGTTTAAACGATCATCACCGATGTAAGAGAGTATGAGGAAGAAAATACAGAATCACTTCCAATTAAACTCAGTTATCACAAGCAAAATGGGCGCATACACTTAAGCTCTGTTGAGAAGCGAATCAAATTAGAGAACTATTTAATGTCAAATAATACATAAAAACGGGTGGCTCGTTTGGTTTTTACCCAACTAGAACTTTGTGCGACTTCGCCTGCAGCGTTTTAGCTTATTCAGATGGTTCGGGTAAGGTTATCACAGGTTTCCTCTTGAGCACTATACATAATATTGCTTTCTGACACGCAGTGGTAAAGAGATTCTAGCGGAGTGCATACATGCACAACTAACCTGGGGACCGGTAAAGCAATCCGGTTGCGGTAGCAGAGGCGACGGTGTTTACTTCGTCATCGGCACCACCACGCAATTTATGGATGCCAAAATCTGACAGCGCATATATCAGACCGATGCTGCCAGCCGTCTGCGCCCAGGAGGCACCGGACTTAGTGACGTGATTCAGTATTTGAGTGCGCTGCAGTACGCGGGAAGGCAGGTTCTTTATATCTGGATCGTTAATAGCACTGTAGAAGGCCCTCGAACAGCCGAAAGCGGCACCTAAAGAATAAATCCAATGTCAAGGATATTACCGCCAATGACCATTGAGCCGATTTCCGAGAATGACCTTTCGAAACGACCTCGGTGCTTCTCTCCGTCGGGAAATATAAACTGATCCGATGGGTCCTATTAAATATTGGGCATAAAATCAAATAAAAGGATTATACGTTGACAAGGAGCGATGGATCTATATTCAGGAAGGGCGAGATAAAGAGATCATTGTCAGCCGACATCCTCGAACGCCCGCTTTCTCGGCTGAAACTAAAGTAGGCGGCAAAAACACCGGATTCACCAAAGAAATCAGAATTAAAACCGGGCAATATTCTCACCTTCTGTTGTAATTTGCACGATTAATAAACGAAACTTAAGTACTAAAGTGGTCATCTGAAAACACGAAATGATTGTTATGGGCATGACAGCTGACAGACAGAGAAACCAAGGAAGTAAAAGACGGTGGTTCGAGAATATAAGCGCCCGAGCACAATGATAAAGTCAAAATCAAGAATTACATAAAAGCAGCTGAATAAGACATTAAATAAACACAAGGATCAATTATTTGATATGTGGAAAACCCGATAAAATCGCAAAATGCGATGAAAACAACAAAAACTGTGACTAAGTCGTGGAATAATAAACAGTCTAATTTTGATCAAACTTGAACTGTAAAACTACAGTTTTATGCATTTTGAAGCTAGTGTATGATATTTCCGTAAAAACAGGCATGCTTTGCGTGTAGACTCCGGGAGTTTACCTTACCTTACTTTATATCACTACATTTGCCGTCTTACCTCCCACAACCAAATGGGTTTTCAATAAGCGGAATATGGGGAGTAGTGCCTATAGGTATTCAGTTTCGTTCCAGTGACTGATGACAAGTCGAGAGTAATTGAGCTGTTGGGTTCGGGGCTTTAAATGTTTTTGCGCATGTGTATGTGGGTGCACTGTGCCTTCTAAACGGACCGCTTGGTAGATGCGCTGAGCGAACACGTGGGCAAAACTAGGGAGTCGCAGGCGTGATTGTTCTAGGATTCAATCCCAAAGCAAATGCCAAACATTGGGGGCCGGGCTTGTGCACCCAAAACGGGCATGCATATATGCAGGCTCATGCAGCACCCCGCTCTCCCACTCCGTGTTCGATTATTTATCTGCACGCAACGCCACCTTCGGTCTTCTTGACTATGTCTTGAAACATAACCCAGTTGGGTTAGGTACAAGAGAGAGTGCGGTAGATGCAGTGCAAGCCTTCTTTCACATAAAACTAATTTGCGCACAACTCACCGACCCTGCACCACCCTTCTCTGGAGAATACGTTGGATATCATCGGATTACAACGGCCAAACTGACGTGTGTTTGGGGTGTAGGGGTACTAGGTGGGTGTAGCATCAAATTTAATACCAACATGGTTTTGTACAAGAGCGCGCTTGTGAAACCTGCTGCATGTCTTTTCTAAATATAATACCCTCTCTTCGTAATAATCGTCTATCTGCAGTAGTCATCTTTTTTGGTTTTAGTAATGCATTCGATAAAGTGTCTCATAGACGACTTCTAGCTTAACAAGAGACTATTGGATTCCGCAGTCCCATCACTGATTTTATTAGATCATACCCATCTGATCGAAAACTAAAACTTTTAGTGGGGTCCTCATACTCAAGTGCTACCCCGATTGAGAATGATGACTTCAGGTTACCGTGTTAGTTCCTTTGATTTTCTTATTTACATAAATTATATTTCGTCTAAAGTTAACATTCTCAATCTAATACTTATGCTGATTACCTCAAATGCGTGTATTATTTATAATTCAGTATAATTCAGTATATATAAGGGAGATAGGCAGAGCCTTTGAAAACCCTATTTACAGATAGACGCTAGCAAAACAAGCAAATGTTACATGGCGATAGTCGTTTTAGTATATCAATCATTGCTGTCGACTAAATATATGTTCATCAAGTAAAAATGCATCAAGTCTTCTTTTAAACATTTCAACGCTTTCAGCCTGAACAACTGAGGCTGGCAGTTTGTTCCATTCGTCAATCACCCTTTGGGAAAAAGAAGTTGGCCCGTACTTCAAGTTTGGCGTGATTTCTTTTCAGTTTGTACTGGTGACCTCGGAGACTTGTCATGTTTGCCAATTCAAAAAAAGTTGGCCATCTGAAGAGCACAATCAACTCCTCTGACCAGTTTGAAGACTAAGATCATATCCCCTCTGTATTGCCTATAAGAGAGAGGAAAAATTTTTAAGTCTTTCTAGGCGGCCCCTCATAGGGTAGGCATTCCAATCCGCTGACTAGTTTCTGTTGCCCTCCGTTGAACTTTCTCCAGCAGAGCGTAGTCATGTTTCGTCCAAGGGCGCCACGCCTGAACGCAATATTCCAACACCGGCCGGATAAATGTTCCAAACACGCGCCCAAGAAGCTCTCCGTCAAAATTAACGAAGGACCTCCTGATTGCGCCTAAAGATACACATAGCTCTCTTTGCGATATTCGCACAGTGCGACGATGGTTTGAGAGTTGGTGTTATCCATATACCCAAGTCCTTTTAGAATATTTACCTCCTGGAGTTGGTGACCACTGAGGAAGTACTGGTATTCATACCGAATCATCCTTCTGGAACTAGACCGCAGTCGGATTATTTGGCATTTGTTAAGATTAAGGTTCAGCAGCCACTCATCACACCATGTTTGCAAGCGATCTAAGTTTTGTTGTAATTTCCGCGCATCCTCCGGTTTTTTTCAATCGAGTTCCATAACTTCAAATCGTCAGCGAACATTACCTTCTCGCATGTCAGACAATCCAGGCAGTCGTTTACGTATATCAGAAACAAAAATGGGACCCAGAACGCTGCCCTGCGGAACTCCACTGTGAACGGTTTCCCAGTGAGACTTGGCGTCTCTGGTACAAACACGCTTGCGCCTGTCTGTGAGAAAGTCGGTCAACCATTTGAGTAGGTTACCAGTCACACCCATTTGACGGAGTTTAAAGATCAAGACGTTTGTGTGGAACCCCTGTCAAAGGCTTTTGCTAAAGTCAATGTTGACCGCATCGACTGACAAACCCATTTCTAATGATTTTTGTCCAACTTTTCCATGGATGTGAGCAGGTTTGTGAGGCAGGATCGACCACTTCGAAATCCATTTTGATATGAACTTAGCAAGTTATTTTTCTTCAAGATGCCCTCATCAGTTCCGTTTTTGATTATCTTCTCCATCATTTTGCAACAGATACTTGTGAGGCTGACTGGTCGGAAACTGTTTGGTGTTGTCCTCTCTCCTCCCTTGCAGATAGGGGGTTATGTTGGCTATCTTCCACTCGGTAGCAGAGCCACCGCCTCCATCGAACTTTCAAATATCTTGAGAGCGGAGAGGCCAGCTGGTCTGTGAGTTCATTGAGAACTTTTGCGGATATACCATCTGGGCCAGGTGATTTAGTGGGCTGTAGCTGTTTCAGAGTTTTTTTCTTACTGTGTCCATTGGAAATGACACCGTGCTTATTTTTGTTTGTAGATGTGGCAGTACTGTAGTATTGGTCCTCGTCAAAAAGGTGGTTCCTCGGTATACACGGATAAAAAGAAATTGGATAAGAGGCTGGTCTTATCAGAGTTATCAGTTAACCTGTTTCCCTGATTGTCTTTAAGACAAGGAATGCAGTGCGATTTCGTTTTGCCTTATTAACGTAAGCATAAAAACCTTTTCGAATTTCTTGGTATGTCTTTTGACTATTTCTGACTCAAAGGCTGATCTTTCTTTTCTCAGAAGATTCCGACACCGATTTCGCTGTTTCTTAAAAGCGGAAAAATGTTCGGGTTGTTGATATCTGGCATATGTTCTCCACAGTCTTCTTTTCTTCTTGAGATTCCTTTTTATTTCCGATGTCACCCACTCGGGTCGGGAGACGCACGATCACCTTTTAAGTGGGCAGAATTTCTCTACCAACTGCTGAATCAATTTACTAATGAAGAACCAGGCAGCATTTGGGTCAGGTACATGTGCAGGGCTCCAGTCTATCCCATTCAGTAATTCTTTCATTTTGGGATAATCCCCTTCCACACATTTCCTCTGCCCAACTACACGACATTTGGGTACAGAAAAATGACTGTACTCCCAAGCAAGAACACAATGATCACTTCGTCCAAGCGGCACGTAAGAACTTAATGCAAGGATGCAATTGTAGTCTCTACTAATGATTGGATCATAACAGCTTGACTGCTGCCCATTTCGGAACCGCGTCTTCATTGTGACATGTTGGGTAAGAAACTCGTCATTTACCAACTGTAGTAATTTCTGTGAAAACAGCATTTGAAAATATAAATAATATATATATATATATAAATGGAGGTAACGAGCGTAACCCATGATGACCCTATTTATGCACCGTCTAGATTATGAATGCAAGTATATGTAGATAGCGTAAAATATAGATATCTTGAGGGTTAATGAGAACATTATTTTATAAAATATGTGTTGATGCGATGCATTGGTTTCGGATTTCGCGTCACTAGTTCACGGAGTGTTTGCCTCCACCCTTGTAAAGAAGACAGGTTGGTTTGAAATAATTAATTAGTGTTTTGTATATTCGCCAACGTTCGGAGTCTAATAAGACGTGACAATTCTGTCCTTAAGGTTATCCCTACGAGAAGTACAAGCTTCAACCTTCACTGGTTCCTATAACTCACGCCGTTGGTCTGCTCCTTGAATCAACTCTCAACCATGGAACGAGGAGTCACAATAAATGCTGAATCGCTACATGCTTCTAACAAGGTTGAATGCTGAATATTATTGCCACCTCACCCGTTTATTTAAGATTATTTACGAATTGCGCTCCTCTGCATATAAGTCTAATGGGTATGTAAAACAGAGATGCTTAAGATTAATCAGTGTGGAAATACGTCCGAAGCCCCAGTCGGGATTTCGAACTAAGCTGGACAATTTAAAACAACCTCTTGACATAAAAATGACGCCACAAACCACGCGGCCACGCTTAGGTGGGAGATTGAACGAAAATTTCATGCAAACAGAAAATTACGACACAGGTGAATATTCTGTTGCTAGTCATCGCCTACTTAGCGGGTGAAAAAGCATGCTAACCTTAATAAATGGGATGCTTAAGTCTCCTTCAGACGTTCTGAGAGATTGCGTAAGAAAAAGATTTATTGAGACGGGAAATGACAGATCTGAAAAAGCCTGCTCATTTTTCACTCGGGTTATCCAGTAGATGTTGTATTATTTGACTTCAAGAAAGCCTTTGATAGCGTACCACACAGGCTTCTTTTACAGAAGATTTGGAACGTAGGAATTGAGGAAAAAGTTTTCAAGAGTTTAATTGTCTTTAGAGTATAGAGAGTTATTGTTGTAAACTCTAGCTCGGAATGGGCAAAAGAAGAAATTGGTGTTCCACAGGGTTCTGTTTTTGGGCCCCATGCTCTTCCTTATCTACATGAACGACTATCTCAATGACCTAGATTGTGAAGCTGTCATGTTTGCAGATGACATAAAAAATATGGACTGAAGTCAGCTGCACTGCTGACGCAAAAGGGTTATAATCGAATATGGACAAACTTAGTGCCTTGTCCGCCAGGTGGCTTCTTAAGTTTAATGTATCCAAGTGTGTGATCCTACATATAAGCGCCGCTTGAAAAGTATATATGAAACACCAGTAATATATTAATGGCACTGCATTAAAAGAGTTAGAAACACACAAAGATCTGGGACTGTGGACGCTGTAAGAAAGCAGTCCAGAAGGAAACATGTAAACTGCATTGGATCAGACGTGCATCTAAAATATTTTACCTTGATTTCTTCGGAAAAGTCAATGGCATCTTTTTGAGTCCACATTAAGATTACGCAATACCAGCCTGGATACCGTGGAGGATGAAAGATATTGACCTCCTCGAACAGGTGAAACGGGGATCAACGAAGATGGTCGACGGTCTTAAAACTTTACCGTACTAAGACAGATTGAAAAAGCTTGACGTATTTCCTCTTTCCTACAGGCACTTAGGATGAAGCCTTCTCTGGACATTCCGTATTATCCGGGGCCACGATTCTTCCCTGAATAGGGAGGATTTCTTCGAGTTTGCCTGCACAACTCATCTGCGTGTTCATCATTACAAGGCCAACAGTGAACGCACGCGACTGAAACTCAGAAAGTTTTTTTTTCAATCAACGAGTAGTACGACGTTGTAACTCGTTACCAAGCGAGACGGTTACCGCTGAAAGCATTTCTGATTTTAAAAGAAGGTTTGATGGCATAATATTTGACAAAAGATGACTCTCACAACAAGATAACTTAAAGCAAGCCTTTTAAAATCTTTCGGCCTCTATTTTTCTTCCAGAATGATTCGCCTATTACTGTGAAAACGCATTTGAAGTAATGTTATGCTTTGACTCAAATATTTTAAATGTACACCATTTCTTATTGACTTTACACATACAAGGATAAATTTACATTTATATGGTCATCGAGGGCAATGCCTGTGACCCTTCAAAATATACAAAAACGAATACCAGGGACAAAAAAATGATTTCCTAAGAAGAAAAAACGCATGCGAATACAGGTTGCTTAAGCATACCTAACGTTGAGATGAAAGACAGCACGTCTACAGATATAAGTACATCAGTGAACATTGCTTTTATTCAAAAGGGAGATCGAAACATTTAATGCATCCTTCTACTGTCACTCAGCTCAAGCTGCGTCACACAAGTAATTCTATTTCTTTCCCACCTGTTAAAAAAACTCGTCGGTAAAAAAACCTACCGGGCGTCAGTGACAAACTACAGGCCCATAAGCTTAACATGCATCCTTGGTAAGATTATGGAAAGGATCATCAAGAGCGAATTGGTGAAATTCCTAGAGACTCATAATTTGTTATCAAGCTGTCAACACGGGTTCAGAAAAGGAAGATCATGCACAACGAATTTGCTGGATTCGATCCAGAGGTGGACCCAAGCACTTGAAGATAGACACGCGGTTCACATTGTCTTCATTGACTTTCAAAAGGCCTTCGATACTGTGCCGCACGAGAGACTGCTTTACAAGCTAGAAAGAATTGGAATCAGAGGTAACCTCCTCAAGTGGATCGAAAACTTCCTCGTGGGTCGGCGCCAGGTTGTGTGCATCGGCCAAGAGAGGTCAAGGTCTGCTGCGGTCGAGAGTGGGGTTCCTCAGGGTTCAGTACTAGGCCAATACTGTTTTTAATATACGTGAACGATTGTGTCAGGAAACTGGAGTGTGAAGCAGCAATGTTTGCCGACGATATTAAAATCTGGAATGTAATCCAGAGCTCTGCTGACGAAGATAAACTGCAGATCAACCTATCTCGGTTGGAGGAGTGGTCGAATCATTGGCTTTTGCGGTTCAACGTCGATAAGTGTACAATACTTCGCTTAGGCAACCCGTCTGGATCTGCCGAAAGTAGAAGTTATTTCTCAACGGTGAAGCCTTTAAAAGACGTGGAAACCCAAAAGGACCTTGGTGTGCTGATGACCACCACCTTAAAACCATCGTCTCACTGCTCGAAAGTGGCGAAGAGGCCAATTTCGGTGTTGCATGCCATCAGACGAGCCTTTTTGATTTCGATGAAGATCTTTTTGCTAAGACCTTTGGAACATTCATTAGGCCACATTTTGGAATATGCTATGCACGCCTGAAACCCTGGACAGTTCAAGATCAGAACTGCCTCGAAAGAGTCCAGAGGAAAGCCACCGAAAATGGTTAGAAGTCAAAGCTCCTTGCCATATCCCACCCGCCTAATGAATCTTTAATCTGTTCCCTTTGAGTTATAGGCAAATTCGTGGTATCTCCTGCAGACATTCCGCATTGTGAAGGGATTGATTGTTGCCTGGAATTCTCGGACTTCTTTGAATTTGCCACCACGACCCATCTCCGAGGTCACCCATTGAAACTGCGTGTCCAGCAGGCGAGACTGGATGTGCGCAAGTTCTCCTTCTCTGTCAGAGTGGTTAAAACCATGGAATGCCCTCCCTGAAGACGTTGTGATGTCACCATCGCTGGAAAGCTTTAAAAAGGAACCTTGACAGTTTTATGTTCCGCAACGAGCCTGAGCGATGAGGCATTTATCTTAACCCTCGAGAGTCGTGCACCACTTGTCAAAATTTTATGACCGCCTTTTGTACCTTGGCAACCCACACGGTTTCTCTGTATACCGCACTTAATTTTACGTTACAAATAGGGTACTCAAAGGCCCATGCCTATTTCCCTCAATAAATTGAATTGAATTGAATTGAAATGATTTAATGATCAGATGGCAGACACAGAAGTCCCGTTGAATGGATTTCAACTTATCTCCATAACACAAAATGGATGCAGAGTTGGTAAGATCGCAATGCACACATGAAATGGCATTGAGTGCGTCCTGATAAGTCGCCAACAAAAAAGAAATGATTAATTCCAAATCTTTAGCTGTTACTTGAGACTATCAAAACTAACCGTACCTCCAAATTACCCTTGTACACAGACCCTTACGAAGGCGGAATGATGCGGAAACGCAGTTATCACGGACGCGAAGAGAATCTGCCATAGTAAACAATAGGTCAAGGTCAAGCCCAGGACGCGCAGGTTAATTTTCTAAAGCTGAATAAAATCTCAAATTTTGAACATATTTATTCGTTTCTTGCTGATGTTATTGGATTAATTGTTAATAAAAGGGTTGTATTTCTAACCCTTCATCAACTGCACATACCTAACCATGTTAACCGATAAACAAAACCCGACCAGCCAGCACTTAATATTTAAAGCTGCTTGCCCTCTTCCCCAGCCTCTATATTCCGTTTAGATTTCCCCATTCCGTTTAAACTTCCATCAGGCATATCCCGGCCTTAAACCATTATGGTGCTTCGACACCAGAAATTAATATTCCTACAACTTTAAGATATCCCTCTCAACCTTTTGTTATTGACAATAATAATAATAGTTGTATTTTTTCCTTAGACAGTGCCTTGCCGGTGCTAACCAAATATAAATTCTAAATTCTAAAACGAAATTTCCGTTCTGAACTTGAGTTGGTGTATTTTCGAACAGGCTAAGAGGCTAGTCGAAGAAAAGCGGCTAGCAAGTGAGGTCAAATATTAAAAACTCTTTCGTTAAATGTTGCGTAAAGGTTTTCACGCGCAATATGAACCCATAAAAAACATGACATTCCGTTCTTCTAGACGCCATTGGCAAATTGATGGTTGATAGTTTTAACGGTTTCTTGTACAGAACATTTATTGGAAATTCGGCCGCTAGCCCTCCGACCATCTGGGGTTGGATTGGTGCCGTCTTCGAAACCATGACTTTTACCCTCTGGGACGTAACCGTAGCCATTCGATGTTTTCATTAATCTCATAATGGCGTACCGGTCAGTATTATAAAGGCGGATGCTAATGATTTTTACCCGTCCGTTCTGTATAAGATTTTTAATCTAGCTCTGGAAAGTGAAACCTTGCCCAGTGTATGGAAGGAATCGCACATTCTACCTATCCCCAAACACGGCCAATCTATGTCAATAGACGGCTTTCGGTCAATCAACACACTGTCCACAGCTTCGAAAATCTTGGAGAACTTGATCAAAGATAAGATGATGTATTACTTAACAGAGAATAACCATTTTATTTTATTTTATTTATTGCCAGTTTACAGGCAAGGTCAATATATATATATATATATATATATATATAGTAGAGAGTCAAGCTGACAGCGAAAAAACTCCTGATCGTTGTTTCAGGTGTTTTCGGGAGGAAAAACTGCAGCTTATTGAGTAATTAAAGTTCAGGACAGGGATGCGTTGACACAGGTGCCCGGTGAAGAACTTCTTCATTCAGTGTTATGGATCCGGTATTCTGTACCAGCAGGTATGTCGGCGAGCGGCTGTTCGCTTTCGACTGAGAAATCAGCCGATTGAGGTCTACAGAGTCAGCAATATTGCCCTCAGCATGAAGTCCGGCACAGCATTCAGTGTCCGTGAAAGCCATCAGAACCGAAGTGAGCTTCCACAGAGTCAGCACCCAACAGTTTTGGAAGGTGTCCTGAATGTATAAAAATAGTGGCAGTTCGCCTAAACAAGGGACAGCTTTGCTGAATTTTGATACTTCTGGGTAGCTTATTCCAGATTGCTTTAGCGTTTACCGAAAAAAACTGTCAGTATCTAACTGTGCGTGCCAAAGGAAGAAAAAATACATATCGATGACTGGTGCGCCGAGAGTGGTCGAGGTGCCTCAGAGATGTAAGGGGTTAAATGTACGACTGTTTACAAGTTTAAACAGTAAAAATAGTCCCTTCTATAATCTGCGAAGCCACAGTGGGTCAAGGCTTGTAAGCTCACAGCGTTGTTGGTAGGACAGGTTTCGGTGTTCTGAATAGAAAACCCTTTTTGTAAAGAAGTGCTGGACTGATTCTATCTTCTTTCGTTCACCAGCGTGCAGAAGGCTAAATAGAAATGAGCAGTATTCCAGACTAGGCCTGACATACATTTTATAGAGGCTGATTCTAATGTTGACGGTTCTAAAATTTCTGAGAATAAACCCAGTAGTTTGGCGGGCTTTCGAGACAATCAGGGTGCAGTGCTCTGACAGATTAAGACTAATAGAATATGATATGCCGAGATCCTTTATAACTCCGGGCACATTTAGGTCGTGACCGTCTATGCTTAGGTGGGGCTGATAGTTGTCGCCAATAACCATAACGGAGCACATGTGCCAAGAAAGTAAAAGGCGCCATGTGCAACACCACTGAGCGACATCACTGAATGCGGCCCAGCATGGGTTCCTAAAAGCAAGGTCTTGTGAAACCTGTCAGCTCTATTTCTTTGATCACGTTCTGAAATCTAGGGACACAAGTTTTGCACTAAGAATAGTCTATTTCGATTTCACCAAGGCCTTCGATCGTTTTGACTATGTCCTTCTTCTCCTGAAACTATCCTCTTCCGGTATATGTTGTAAACTTCTGAACTTGATATCTTCTTACTTGACCTGACGCACACAACATTTTAAGAACTCCAAAGTTATCTCAAGTCCCGCACGTGTGAGGAGTGATGTTATTCCATGGAAGTGTGCATGGCCCGTTCTTATTTTGTCTATTTTCAATGATGTACCAGGTTTATTTCAGAATGGTAGATCCTTTATGTATGCCGAAGATTGAAAGATTGCCAATAGATACAAGCGGGCCGATCACAACACCGCGCTTGAAATCCTAATAAATTATCTTCAGGCCTTTGCCCAGTGGGTCTGCACATGACCCCTTTCCCTCTCTATGCAAAAATGTTCCGATAAGATTGTTGGCGACAACCATCAGCCTCAACTTAGCATAGATGACAGTGATCTAAATGTGCCTGGCATTGTTAATGATCTGAGCATATCATATTCCAACGGTCTTAATCTTTCAGAGCATTGCGCCCTGATCTGGTATACTGCCTGTTTCTATTCAGCCTTCTACGCGCTAATGAACGGAAAAAAAGAATCGGTCCAGCACTTCTTTACAAAAAGAGTCTTATCGCCAGAGCACTGTAATCTGACGTATAAAGAACGCTGTGGGCTTATAAACATTGATCCCTTATCGTTTCGCTGATTACAGAAGTGAGTATTTATACGGTTACGGACTTTGAGTAGTCAGTCATTTAATCCCCTTACCACTGTGAGGCAGCTTGACCACCCTCGGCGCAGTAATCATAGCAGTGTCTTTTTATTTCTTCCATTAGCTTGCCTAGTTAGGTATTGTCTATTCCCTTCTGTAAAGGCCATAGCCATATGGAATAATCTACCCAAGAATCTAAAAAGCCAGCGCATTAATTCTTCGTTCAAGAAAACTTATACTTGTTTTTTGCATTCAGAACAGCTTTCAAGAATTCTGGAGGCTGACACGGTAGAACCTGTTTTTCAGTTCGACGGAGTGCGCGGCATCTGAGCTCGATCCTATGTCTTACCTCGAGGAGGATGGTGCCATCTCTGCAGCCTGCAATCGGTGAATTCCTTGGCAGACAGCGAGCAACCATCCACGGAAGCAGTCTTTTCTGGAGCTGAATCCCGGTAACTAAAGTACACAGAGAGTGAGAGAGCAAATAAACGGCACTTGTTTTAAACCTTCCCCAATATGAACTGCTATCATCCCACAGGCAGCAGTTTTGTCTCCTGAATAAAATAAATTTTCGAAAAACACTAATAGTTTTTTACTGCCAGCCTGATCCCTACTGCATTTTTCGTCTGAAACTGCCTGTAAACAAGCATTCAATAAAACTATAATTATTAGTTAGACATTATTTTATATTTGGTTAGCTCCGGAAAGGCAATATCTAAACAAAAACATTAAAAACAAAATAAAATTATGACAATGTATGCAGATAAAATATACAAATACTTAATAAAACAGACCAAAATTTTCCTGTTATACCAATGGTTAGCGATGTTTTGAAATTGTGAACACAAAAATTGGCAGGGAAAAAAACTCTTACCTGAAAAATGGAGGCAGAGTTCAGTAGATCTCCATTTTCGAATAGAGGGTAGAAGAAAATAATGCTAAGGAAAATAAGGTAAGGTGGTAGAGTAGGCTAATAATGCAGTAGAATTTCAGAATGAGATAATGAAACGTCAATATGGATCGTTCTTGATCACTAAGGCACATGAAACAAAATCACGTGAAAAGGCGTCAGCGAACTTGAGGCCTGAGCATCTTAGGTTCCATAATTTAATTCTGGTGATGGTAAGTAACCAACGAAATGACATCATTTTAGACTGTATACGTCTGAATGACTTCATCTTTTGAATGACTGGTGGTATAATGAGACAACATAGTTCCTGAGGACCTGGTGGGTAGAGAAAAAAATAGTATCAAGAGGGTCACTTAAAATCTCGATGGTCCTTTCTCCGTGTAATGTAGAAAGCTGCTCGGAAAAGATGAGAAAATTAAAAGGATGATAAAATCAAGGTTAAGATAAATGTGCAGTCTTCGTTTGAATGCAGAAAGATTAGTTAACTAACTATTGGTTGCATCTAGTAGTCATAGCAGTGATATGCATATGCAACCAGTTGTTAAAGCTAAGCAGCTTGATCCCTCTGCTGTACAAAATTGTAATAACGTTATGCTAAAGTTTGGATAAGTTATCTCTACACCAGGGCACTTATTAGACGGTGACATCTCTGCTATTCCCTCTCAGGAATGTCAGCGTCTGGAATCTCTTGTCCATTTGGTTGCCAATTAAACAATAGACCGACAGAAAAGAAATTAAATTTTTCTTTTTTTAAAATTTTTCCTGATACAGACGACCTATTGACGTTGCCGTAGACTTCCTGTACTCGTTCGGCTTCAACTTCAAAATAGCGGAAGCCAAACGCCTCTCCTCACGTAGTTAAATTCCCCCTTTATTAATCACCCTATTTTCACCAATCGAAGTGGACTCCAACTTTGCAAAACGAGGTTAAAATGTTTCGTTATCTAGAAGTTGCAAAATATTTCCTTTGTCATGATCTTACACCGATGGAGCGAAGGAATACGTCTCATCTTTCGCCTAGGTCTTCAGCCTTTCAATCTATTTTGCATAAGTCTGGTAATGGCTATGCAAACCACAACTAGACGGTACAGCAATCTCCTCTGGTGCCCGGTTCAAAAACCCCCTAACTTCACCCCCGACGTTTCTTCCAGCGAATCCGTTAACACATTCTTCCTCGAGAATTGGAATTTCAAACTCAGTAGCTATCAACCATGTCGCGAGCCCGACTTTAATGGCAGTGACTCCGTCTAAATATCCTAGACCGACTTCTTCTCCGTTTTCAAAGTAGTTTCTCTTGTATTCCTACTGTTGACTTACTCCAAAAACTGGGTCAAGTCCACCTCGTTCCCATTCCACGCATATACTCTGGTCTCAACTGTTCAATCTACTAAACTTATCAATAACCTGGGCAAGTCTAAGTATGCTCCTTATTTAAGTTCCAAAAAGAAAACCATCATTACAGTTGGGCAACTTCCTAACCCTCCAGCATCTTCTATACAAACCCGAAATTTCCTTAGCCTTATCCTAACCAAACAACTTCTCAGGCTCCTTTATT
The DNA here is from genome assembly GCA_017591395.1 of Schistocephalus solidus. NCBI lineage: Eukaryota > Metazoa > Platyhelminthes > Cestoda > Diphyllobothriidea > Diphyllobothriidae > Schistocephalus > Schistocephalus solidus. The sequence continues at coordinate 57,863 of WEDG01004529.1, forward strand.
TATTTACTCTACCCCTTATGGTAACAGTTTTCCAAAACAATTTGTTCCATTTTAAAATCCTATTCGCCCCATATTATTCCAATATTCCCATATATCCTTTTTCGCGAACGCAGAAAATAGACTACCTCTCAATGGATACCACCCAAATCTGTTTCTTTGCAATAATCCTAATTTAGTTAAAAGTAACATCTTAGCTAATTGTAGACCTAAGACATTTTACTTTCCGCCCGCACCTTCCTTTCTGCAGTTTACTTCCCCAACAACGAGTCTTCCTTTTTATAAATAACGATAACCCTAGCTTGGACACTAGAACTACGCTTTATGTCATATAACTTAATGCTAGATCTCTTACAAATAAGAAGGCCAAACAAGGAGCCATAGCTTTCGAGTAAATGCCCGATTTTTATGCGTAACTTTACAATAGGTTCTCAGCAAATGAGTATCTTGTTTGCATTTAAATGTGTCAACGGTTTCTGAAAGGACCACTTCATCAGGGAGTCCATTCTATGCTCCAACGACCTTCTGCGAAAAGGCGTTCCGACGGACGTCCGTATGGACCAACGTCCTCTGCAGTTAAAAGGGATGACCCCGCAGATGTTCCGTCCCAGCTTATTCGAAGAAGTCTAGCACACAATCACGGCCTCTGACAATCCGGTAGGTTTGGATGAGATCATCACGTAGTTGCCTATAATTGAGAGGAAACAAATCAAGTTTATCTAGCTTGGCTTCGTAAGGGAGATGACTGAGATTCTTGACCATATTTCTAGCCCTCGCCTGCACTCGTTTCAGCTGTACATAGTACATCTTAAACCACGGACGCCGGGCCTGGACGGCATATTCCAAGTGAGATCGAACAAATGCCCCTAGGTTTTTCGGAAGAGTTCCTTATAAATATGCACAAATCCACGTCTGGGCGCAAATAAGACCTGTGTCGCGCCTTTAGCTGCCTTTAAAAACTGTGAGGATGGTTTGAGTGAGGAGTTTATTAGAACACAATGGTCCATCTTTTCCTCGACAATCGAAAGGGGCTTCCCGTCAAGAAGGTATTGGAAGGAATCATCCTCCTTACTGGTCCTTCTGGTACGGAGTCTGGGGACCACACATTTCCCAACGTTAACATTTAAGAGCAAACGAGCAGACCAGTTGCTAAGATGGTTGAGACTCTCTTGAAGTGTTTGCCTATCGGAATCAGATCTGATGATGCTCCACAATTTAACATCGTCTGTAAACATGACGGCACTGAAACTCAGGTCGTCAATACAGTCGTTGATGTACACTATGAAGTGCATCGGCCCTAAGACTGAACCTTGATGGACACCAATTAGAACCGAAGTATGTGTTGACTTCAAGGTACCGATGCCCACAGTTTGCAATATTCCTGTAAGAAAATCTGCGATCCATGTCAGCATCATTCCTCTTATGTCAATTTCAGATAATTTGTAGATGAGACGTTTGTATGGGACACTGTCAAACGTCTTTGCTTTGTTAATCAACCGTGCGGCCAATTCAAAAAAGTTCGCAGAGTCCCAGATAGACTAGTAGTCTCGCATCTGCCTTTTTATATTCAAACTGATTAGAAAGTAAAAATAATCAATAGAACCAGAAGATTTAGACTTGAGGCATCTACGATGCACAAAATCTAATATACCTTTGAAAAAAACTGACTTTAATTCATAAAGAACTTGCGCTTCCTTACAGGAGAAAAAGCCGTGGCCGTTTAATGACCCAAAACAGTTGTTTATTAAATCTTGGGCTATGAACATGGAATTTAGTTAGGTTTGAAATATGCTTGTTTTTTTGCAAGATAATTGAAGGGTTACTTCCATTAGCTATGGTTTGAGGGTGAAAGAGGTGAGACCAGTTATAAAAAATAATATTTTTGGAAAGTCTGAAATCTACATAAAAAAGTGTTTAGGAGCCAGTTTATTTCAAGAAGTCTATTAAAGGAAATTCCAAAAATAATTTAAAGATTTCTCTAAGTTGTGCGTCATCACTACATGATTAATTTTAAGCATTTTCTGTACGGCCAAGAATCGCCTTTCTTGGTGGTGGGATAATAATAGATGCAAAGCAGATATTTTCAGACAATGAAGGAGCTTACGAGTCTTTCAAAAAGTCTTACGAGTCTTTTTCAAAATGAAAAATCCAACTTAATGGAATGTGATCGGCTCTATGATTATGAGCTTTTTACTGCGAGTGTGATATAGGCGCCAATAAGAACGTGCATGTTTTAGGTAGGAGCCATTGTCAGACTGAGGCTAGATTAGACGGTTCCAGTGTTGAAAATACCGTGAAATTACATTCCTCTACATGAATTTGCACATGTTCTCTTTCCTTGGAAGCAGTGACCTTGTGAGCGCAAGTGTAGCATGTGGACTTGGAAAGGTGGATTAACCACCAGATCTAGAGAAAATTGCAATTCTGGACAAAATAATATGAACTTTGAAAACCCTATTTGGAGATAGACGCTATCAAAAAGGGCATATGTTACATGAAAAAAGCCTCAAATCCCAAATAAGTTAAAAATTGCTTATTATTTGAAGATATTGAAATATTAACCACTCAAATATCATCTCCATTTATAAGTAGTGTACTTCTGAACCCGAGCTCCGAAGTCGTTGTAACCAACTGTCTAAAACCTCAAATATTCATATACTATAAATATGATTGACGCTAAAGTATCCATCGATAACCTGAATCTCTCAGCTATCTTATGTTTGCAAAACTTTATCGAAAAACATGAGCATTTATTTACGATTCTCAACTTGAATCAAAATCTTTTACAAACAGCCTAAAAATTATATCTCAAATAGAACCGATCATACACTAAGTACCATCAGAGGTCGCTGATAGGTCAAAACGCAGGTTTAACGTTATTATCCGCAATACCCCCCACACGGTTAACCCACCACCATTAAAACAACAATTCAAACACTCATGTAGTCTTAACGTCCACATAGCTTCCACCAAAAGGTTTAACTCGAGAAGTAAAAATAAACCAGTTTTAGTGATCTCCTATTCAAAAACCGAAGCTGAAATAATTTTAAAAAAACCCTGAGTTAAACAAATGTCTGCAAACCCGAAAATCCTTCATAAGCCAAGGCCTCACAGCTATGCAAAGACGTGAACCTCAAACCAAAGACAATTAATCAATGTCCATATGCTGTCTTTGGGGTCGATATATCACCCTAATATGAAGGTTTAAGTCACTTTAAGTCACTTTATTGAGGGAATTAGGCTTTCACCCTTGAGCTCCCTATTGTCAGCAATAACTCTGACAAATGAAAACGTTGTGTCATCGATATGTGTGGGCCAGGCATGAGCTGCCACTACTGACACAAGCTTCATTATATGTACAATAGTTTCTCAGCAAATGAATATCCAGTTTGCATTTAAATGTGTCAACAGTTCCTTAAAGGACCACCTCATCAGGAAGTCCGTTCCATGCACCAACGACCCTCTGCGAAAACGCTTTCCAACGGACGTCCGTGTGGACCAATTTCCTCTGCGGTTTAATGGGGTTGCCCCCGCAGATGTTCCGTCGCAGCCAATTCGAAAAAGTCAGCAAATTCTAGGGCACATTCGCGGCCTCTGATAATCCGGTAGGTTTGGATGAGGTCACCACGTGGTTGCCTGTTATTATGAGGGAAAATGTCAAGTTCATTTAGTCTGGTTTCGTAAGGCAGATGACTTAGATTCTTGACAATCTTCGTAGCCCTCGCCTGTGCTCGTTCGAGCTGTAGATAATCCTTCTTAAACCACGGACGCCAGGCCTGGACAGCATATTCCAAGTAAGATCGAACAAATGCTCCGTAGGTTTTTCGCCATAGTTCCTTATCAATCTGCACAAATACACGTCTGAGCGCCAATAAAACTTGTGTTGCGTATTTAGCTGCCTTCCATTCTGTGAAGATGGTTTGAGTGAGGAGTTTATTAGAACACCGAGGTCCTTCTGTTCCTCAACAATCTAAAGGGACTACCCATTGAGAAGGTATTGGTAGGAACCATCCGCCTTACGGGTCTTTCTGGTAAGGAGTCTTCGGACCACACACTTCCCAACGTTAAAATTTAAGAGCCAACGAGCAGACCAGCTGCTATGATGGTTGAGACTCTCTTGAAGTGCGTGCCTATCGGCATCAGATCTGATGAACTACCACAATTTAACATTGCCTGCAAACATGACGGCACTGCAACCATGTGTTCAACGGAGTCGGTGATATAGACTACAAAGAGTAATGGTCCTAAGACGGAGCCTTGGGGGACACCACGTAGAACCGGAGTAGGTGTTGACTTCGAGGAATCGATGCATACCGTTTGAAATCTTGCTGTAAGAAAATCTGCAATCCATGTCAGCAGTATTTCTTTTATTCCAATTTCAGATAATTTAGAGATAAGACGCGTTTTGTGGGACACTGTCAAACGCCTTCTTGAAATCAGTGAAGATGACGTCCACCCTACCAACTTCCTCCAATGCACAAGTCCACTGCTCGGTTGAGAGCAATAAACCGGAAAGACAAGAGCGATTCTGTCTGAAGCCATGGTGGAGCTCTGAGAGCAATAGGTGTGAAACTTTCAATTTACAACTAAGTATTTCCCAAAACGTGTTCTTATTTGGTGTGGGCCCATCCGCAATGTATCCAATGACATCTCGTATAAATAATAATAATAATAGTTGTATTTTAATGCCAGTTTACAGGCATTGTCAGATGAAATATTCAGTGGGTAGAGGCTGGCGGTGAAAAAAAACTCCTGAATATATATCATTATAAATTTTTTTCCTATCTTTATGTTATTCAGGAGAAAAAACTGCCGCCTGTAAGGATGCTAGCAATTTAGATCAGGGAAGGGTCAATACAATTGCAGTCTGTATGCAGTCCCTCTGTCTTTGCTAGGAACCGGGATTCTGCCCCAGGCAAGAAAGCATACGTGTACGGTTGCTCACTGTCTGCCGAAGAAGTCAGCGGGTGCAGGCTGCAGAGACGGTGCCGTATCCCTCAAGGTAACACCTGGGATCGGGTTCAGATGCCACGCACTCCGTCGGACAGGAAAACAGATTCTACCGTGTCGGTGCCCAGAATTCTTGGCAACTGTTCTGAATGCAAAAACTAGTAAAAGTGGTGCGATAAAGGGCAGATGAAGTTCAACTTTGACAAATGTGTCGCACTGCACCTCAAAACGAAGAAGGCGAACGCGATGGCTCACTCCCATCAATACTTTGTTGGTAGAAGGTGCCTGTAAAATGTATCCGAACAACAGGACCCAGGGATCACCATATCCTAAAGCAATCCACTTAATGTGTCAGGGTGGCAAAACCAACGATCATTGTTATCTTTGCCACTATAAGAACTTTAGTAGATAATACTGAGGAAATATTCGCAAAACTATACGGGACATGTATTCATTCGCACCTGAAATATATAGTTCAGGCGTAGCAACCCTTGTTGAAAAAATATAACAAACTGCTGCAAAGGGTTAAACGAGGGCAAAAAAGTCATGAGACGTCTAAAATCTTTAACATATAAATGCAGACTTGACGCTTTTAACTATTTCTCTCTTGAGTAAAGGAATGTTCGAGGCGAGGTCATAAAAACATACCAACTCGTGAGGAATCAAGACTGTGCTCCTCATTTCAAAGACTTTTGTTCTTTGGACACAACAAATAACCTGCGTGGGAATTCTCTTAAACTTCGAGAAACATTGTCCCACCTGGAGTTTTGGTCACCGCTCGTCTTTGCAGCGAGATATCGGTGCCTGGAACGGACGCCCCGATTAATTTCTAGCGTCTTAAGCTACAGATTCATTCCAACATTTATTTGGATTTAGATATTTTCTTGAAAGATAACGGATATCCTTACAGGAAAGCACTGCTAAATCAAACCACAATTTCGCACATGCCTGCAGATCGTGGTGATATATATTGTTTGACATATGCAATCACCGATCCTTCAAGATGGATTAAGTTAGAGCAACTGCATAATATAAGTGTACATGTTGATATATTACTCCTTAATTTATATTAAATATCTTTTTTCGCGTGAATATTTTAGGTACCATTTTTAATATGGTCTTCAACGGCAATGCTTATTACCATAAAATATACTGAACCGAACGATTAGTCAACCCGTCGTAATGTACACGTGATTTTGAAATTTATAGCAGTCAAGCTGTTTGTATATCATAAGAAGTTGGGACGATAATTGTATACTTGGATTGATTTCTCACACGCCCCTAGACCGAAGTGATAATTACGTTCTTGTTTGGGCGAATACTCCTAAATAGAAAAAATTACTGCATACAGTCATTTTCTGTATCAAAAATTAAAGCAATACAGGAAAGAAATATAAGGAAAGGTGAGTATACCAAATTGAAAGAGTGGGGTTTTTCAGGGTAGTATGCTAGGTTCACTATTATTTTGTCTTTTTGTCAATGATGTTCCAGGTTTATTTCGGAATGGTAACCCTTTATGTGTGCCTACGATTTAAAAGTTGCCTATCGATACAAGCCGGCAGATCACGACACCACGAATACTGCTAGTTTCTATTAAGCCTTCTACACGCGAATGAACGGAGGAAGATAGAATCAGTCCAGCACTTCTTTAACAAAAGAGTTTTCCCTTCAGAGCACAGAAACCTGTCCTACCAACAACGCTGTGAGCTTACAAGCCTCGAACCGTGGTGGCTTCGTAAATTTTAGAAGGGACTATTTTTACTGTTTAAACTTTTAAACAGTTTTAATTTTAACCCCCTTACATCCCTGAGGCAGCTCGACCACTCTCGGCGCACAAATCTTAGAGATATATTTTTTTTCGTCGTTTGGCACGCACCGTTGGAAACCGTCCGTTTTTTTCCGATACACGCTATAGCAATAGGGAATAAACTACCCAGAAGTATTAAAATTCAGCAAAACTATCCTTTGTTTACAAGAGCTGTCACTAGTTTTCTACATTCAGGAAACCTTCCACAAATTTTGGGTTCTGATTCTCTGGAAGCTCTCTTCCATTCTGATGGCGTCCACGGACTCTGAATCTGGTGCCGGACTTCAGGCTGAAGGCAAAATTGCTGGCTCTGCTGTCCGTAATCAGGTTATTCCTCAGTCGACAGCGAGCAGCCGTTCGTCGGCATACCTGCTGCAAGTACAGAATACCTATTCCACAACAATGAAAGGAGAAATACTACACCGTGCACCTGTGTCAATACTTCCCTGTCCAAAACTTTAATCCGTTCAATAACCGGCAGTTTTTTTCTCCTAAAGACACTATAAAGAACGATCAGGAGTTTTTTCACTGTCAGCTTGAACCCCTACTGTATATCCCTTTTAACCTTGCCTGTAAACTGGCAATAACTAAATAATTAATTAATTAGTAAATCTATTAAAAATGATCTCGAGGCCTTTTCCCAGTGGTGCTACACATGGCGCCTTTCCCTTTCGTGGCAAAAATGTCCCGTTATGATTGTTGGCGACGACCATTAGCCTCAAACTAGCATAAATGGCTACGATCTAAATGTGCCTGGCGTTGTTAAGGATCTGGGCATATCATATTCCAACGGTTTCAATCTTTCAGGCATTGCGCTTTGATTGTCTCCCAAAGCACGCAGAACGGCCGGGTTTATCCTGCGAAACTTTACAGCTATTGATATTAGACTCCGCTTTTAAAAAATGTACGTTAGAACTTGCCTAGAATACTGCTCGTTTCTTTTTAGCCTTCTGCGCGCTAGTGAACGGAAGAAAATATAAACGGTCCAGAACTTCTTCATGAAAGGAATTTTATCGTTGGAGCACCGTAATATGTCGTATGAAAAACGCTTTGGGCTTGTAAACCTTGATCTCTTATGGTTTCGCCAAGTGCAGAAGGAACTGTTTTTACTGTTTAAGCTTTCGAATAGTCGTACATTTAATCCCCTTACCACTGTGAGGCAGCTTGGAAACCCTCGGCGCAGCAGTCATCGCAATGTCTTTTTGTTTATTCCATTAGCTCGCTCAGTAAAGTATCGACGATTCTTTTCAGTTAACGCCATAGCCATATGGAATAAACTACCCCAAAATAAAACAATCCAGCGAAATTATTCATTTTGAAGATAAATATTATTAGTTTTTTTGCATTCAAAACATTTTACGAGAATTCTGGGCGCCGACACGGTAGAATCTGTTTTCCTGTTCGACGGAGTGCGTGGCATCTGAACCTTGATGGATACGGCACCGTTTGTGCAGCCTGCACCCGTTGACTTCTTCGGCAGACAGTGAGCAACCGTTCCCGACTGCACTCTTGCCTGGGGCAGAATCCCGGTTCCTAGCAAAGACAGAGAGACCGCAAACAGACTGTACTTGTGTTAGCCCTTCCCTCATCTGAACTGCTTTCATCCTTACAGGCAGTAGTTTTTTGTCCTGAATAACATAAAGATAGGAAAAACACTTATAATGATATATATTCAGGATTTTTTTCACTGCCATCCTGATCCCCACTGAATATTTCATCTGATAATGCCTGCAAACTGGCATTACATTCAACTATTATTATTATCATTATTATTATTATTATCGAAATCGGTTGTAATCCTGCTCCCGCTCCTTGCCCAAACGTCGCTAGTTGTTCTTAAGAAATTTATGTTGTTACTTGATAGAGATCTGCTGCCCGATAAAAAGAAGATCCTGCTTTTCACGAGCTGGGTGACTATTGCTGGAAATAAAGAGGAAACTCAGCGAGAGCAGGGGACTGTATAGTAGATATAACTGGTTCAGCTTAGCTTATTTGGGGGAAATAGGCTAGCACCTAGGAATATTCTGTTTTTTCACATAAAACTCAGAATAATTTCCAGCAATTGCAAGAATTTGCAGTGCTTGATAGATGAAAACCTCGCTTTTTACAAGTACAATGGTTTCTAAATTAAAGTAGTTACAATGCCTGACAATGTCTGTAAACCGGCATTAAATACAATTATTACTATTATAAAGATAAGTGAAGCGTCGATCTCTTCTATATTTCTTGGCCGTAACAGTGAAACCTCTAATAATTGTTTGTTTTTATGCGTTCTTTATACTGCCTCATATAATTTTCGCCAGCCCAAATAAGCTATTAAATAAATAAGTTGCACTTTGCGCAAGTGTGGTTTGAATCTGTGCCCGACTTTTCATTTTATGTTTACTGTAGGAGATAAGCTGTAATTTTAGACTTTTTAAGTGTAAAGTTGTTAAATTTTTATCGCGTTTTTTTCTGTTAAGTTAACCAAACTCCGTGATGCACCACAAGCGATTAAAAAACGACGCAAGTTTGCAGCCTTCCCTCCATCCTTGTGTAATAGAGTAATGGGAGGAGACATCTATGGCGTATGCGAGTCTTCACAACGCTCTCCTGATATTATTAACTCTAAAATCCCCTAGTTACATACTGAATCTGTTAACCCTTTGGTTTCTCAAGCGTTGTTTCGTCCTGCAATAATCAGTCGTCATCTCACGAAATAATAATAGTAATAATATTTATATTTAATGCCGGTTTACAGGCATTATCGGACGAAATATTCAGTGGGAATCAGGCAAGCAGTGCAAAAATCTCCTAAATATATAGCAGTATTAGTTTTTTTCGTACATTCATGTTATTCAGGAGAAAAAGATTGCTGCCTGTGAGATGACAGCAGTTCAGATCTAAGAAGGGCTAACACAGTTTAAACAGTGCATTACCGGCGCTAACCAAACATAAATTCTAAATTCTAAACAAGTTCACTTTGCTTGCAGTCCCTCTGTCTTTTGTGTATATATGTATATTTTGAAGGGTTACAGGCATTGCCCTTGATGACCCTATTAATGTTAGGTTATCATTGCATGTGTACAGTCAATATAAAATGTTGTACATTTTAAAAATGTTTGAGTCAAAGCATAACATAACTTCAAATGCGTTTTTCACAGCCATAGGCGAAACATTGTGGAAGAAAAGTAGAGCCCGAAAAGATTTTAAAAAGGCTGGTTTTAAGAAATCATGCTGTGACAGTCGTCTTTTGTCAAATAAAATGCAATCAAGCCTTCTTTTAAAATCAATAATGCTTTCAGAGGTAACCATCTCGCTTGGTAACGAGTTCCTAGGTCGAACCACTCGTTGGCTGAAACAAAACTTTCTAAGGTTCAATCGCGTGCGTTCGCTATTAACCTTGTAAGGATGACCACGCAGATGAGTTGTGCAGGCAAAGTCGAAGAAATCCTCCGATCTCAGGGTGGAATCATGGCCCCGGATAATCCGGAATGTCAAGAGCAGGCTACACCGTAAGTGCCTGTAGGAAAGAGGAAATAAAACAAGCTTTTTCAATCTGTCTTGGTACGGTAAAGTCTTAAGACCGTCAACCATCTTCGTTGCTCTCTCCGTTGCACCTGTTCGAGGAGGTCAACATCTTTCTTCATCCACGGTATCCAAGCTGGTACTCCGTAATCTAAATGTGGTCTCACAAAGGCGCCATAGACTTTTTCCGAATAGATCAGGGGGAATATTTTTAAACGCACGTCTGATCCAATGTAGTGTACATGTTGCCTTCTGGACTGCTTTCTTACAGTGTTCTGAGGGCATCAAATTCACAGTTGTCCACATGCCCAGATCTTTGTATGTTTTGACCTCTTTTAATAAAGTGCCATTAATAAAGTACTGGTGTCTCAGAGATACTTTTCGACCGGCGCTTAGATGTAGGATCACGCACTTGGATACATTAAACTTAAGAAGCCACTTAGCCGACCAGGCACTTAGTTTGTCGATATTCGATTGTAACCCTTTTGCGTCATCAGCGCAGCTGACTTCAGTCCATATTTTTATGTCATCTGCGAACATGACAGCTTCACAATCTAGGTCATTGAGACAGTCGTTCACGTAGATTAGGAAGAGTAGGGGGCCCAAAACAGAACCCTGTGGAACACCACTTTCTACTTTTACCCATCCTGAGCTAGAGTTTCCAACAACAACTCTCTGTACTCTGAAAGACAAGAAACTCTTGATCCAGTTGAAAAGTTTTCCTTGAATTCCTACGTTCCAAATCTTCTGCAAAAGAAGCCCGTGTGGTACACTATCAAAGGCTTTTTGAAGTCAAAAAAATACAACATCTACTGCATGACCCTTATCTGTGGCCTTTGTCCATTTCTCATGCGACCGAAGGGCACTCGTGAGACAGGAACGTCCTGGACGGAAGCCGTGTTGGGCATCGCATAGGATTTGGTTGTTTTTTTCAGATAGCGCATTAAATGCCTCTTGATAATACGCTCCATTATTTTTGCACGCTATGCAAGTTAAACTGACAGGGCGGTAATTTTCACAGTCGAGTCGTGAACCTCCTTTATAGATCGGGGCGATGAATGCGCACTTCCATTCTTCCGGGAGTTTGCTTTCTTCAAAGGACTTTTGGAATATGATGGACAGTGGTATACACAGTTCGTTAGCAAGTTCTCTTAGGGCTAATGCAGGAATTATATCCGGCCCAGGCGACTTGGCTGGTTGTATACGGAGTAATTCGGTTTTAACTACGGTCGGTGAAAAGTCTAGGTCTAGGTCCTCTGTTGTGGATGAGGAGGAGATGGAGGAGTAAGGTAAAGGGGGGGTACACATTGGTTGACAAACTGTTTGAATAGCAGCAAAATTATTAGGCTCTCTAGTGAAGACGGTCTGGAAGAATTTGGAAAGAAGGGATGCTTTAACCTGGTCATCGGTCTCCAGTTTTCCGTCTGCAGACCTAAGGGCAGGTATCATCTCCTTAATTTAAGGAACCGCGATTCTGCTCCAGAAAAGACTGCTTCCATGGATGGTCGCTCACTCTTTGCCGAAGAAGTCAATGGGTGCAGGATGCAGAAACGGTGCCATAGCCCTCAAGGTAAGACCTGGGATCGGGCTCAGATGCCGCGCACTTCTTCGAACTGGAAACAGGTTCTACTGTGCGGGCGCCCAGAATTTTAGGATTTTTAGAATTTTTAGAATTTATTTTTGGTTAGCACTGGCAAGACACTGTCTAAACAAACATAAGTAACAAAATTAAGTTTTGATAATGTATGCAGATAAAATGTACAAATACTTAATAATGTAAACAGAAATTGTCCTGCTAGGTCAACAGTTAGCGATATTCGGAAATTTATGGTGAACTAGAAAAAATAGGCAGTGAAAAAAACTCCTACCGTAAAAATGGAGGCAGAGTTCAATAGGCCTCCGTTTTCGAATAGAAGATAGGAGAAAAAAACTGCTTAAGAATATAAGGTCAGGGGAAGAGTAGGGTAATACTGCAGTAGCATTTCAGAATGAGATAATGAAACGTCGAGATGATGCGTTCTTGATCCCTTAGGCGTATGAAACAAACTCTCACGAAAATGTGTCAAAGAAACTTAAGGCCTCAGCATCTAAGGATCCAGCATTGAATTCTGATGATGGTAAGTATCCAACGAAACGGCAGAATTTTATACTGTGGACCACCGAATATGTGCATCCAAAGGACTTCATAGTTTGGATGACTGGTGATATAAGAAGATATCATGGTTCATGGGGGACTCGACGTAGAGAAAAAATAGTTTCTCCTTTCAATTCAGTTAAATTTATTGAGGGAAATAGGCATGGGCCTTTGAGTACCCTATTTGTAACTAAAAATTAAGTGAAGTATACAGAGAAACCATGTAGGTTGCAAAAGTACAAAAGACGATCATAAAATATGACCAGTGGTGCGTGGCTCGTTTTGGAACATAAAACTGTCAAGGTTCCTTTTAAAGCTTTCCAGCGATGGTGACATCACAACGTCTTCAGTGAGGGCATTCCATGGTTTAACCACTCTGACAGAGAAGGAGAACTTGCGCACATCCAGTCTCGCCTGCTGGACGCGCAGTTTTAATGGGTAACCTCGGAGCTGCGTCGTGGCGGCAAATTCAAAGAAGTCCGAAATTCCAGGCAACAATCCAATCCTTTAACAATGTGGAATGTCTGCAGGGAATCACCACGCATTTGCCTTTAACTTAAAGGGAACAGATTAAGATTCATTAGATGGGTTGAATTTGGCAAGGAGTTTGACTCCTAACCATTTTAGTGGCTTTCCTCTGTACTCTTTCGAGGCAGTTTTGATCTTGAACTGTCCAGATTTTCCAGGCTTGCACAACATATTCCAAATGCAGCCTAATGAATGTTTCAAAAGTCTTAGCAAAGAGCTCTTCGTAGAAATCCTAAGTGGCTCGTCTGATGGCATGCAGCACCGCGACTGCGCTCTTCGCCACTTTCGAGCAGTAAGAGGATGGTTTTAAGGTGGTGGTCGTCAGCACACCAAGGTCCCTTTTGGGTTTCCGCATCTTGTAAGGCTTCACCATTGAAAAAGAAGCCGCACACTCCGTCGAACAGGAAAACTGATTCTACCATGTCAGCGCCCAGAATTCTTGGAAAATATTCTGAATGCAAAAAAACTAGCAAAAGCTGTCTTAAACAAAGAATAATTTTCGCTGGATATTTCTATTATGGGGTGGTTTTTTCCATATGGCTATGGCGTTAACAGAAAAGAATCGACGAAACTTAACTGCGCGAGCTAATGGAATAAACAAAAAGACATTGCAATGACTGCTGCGCCGAGGGTTTCCAAGCTGCCTCACAGTGGTAAGGGGATTAAATGTACGACTATTCGAAAGCTTAAACAGTAAAAAGAGTCCCTTCTGCACTTGGCGAAACCAAAAGGGGTCAATGTTTACAAGCCCACAGTGGTTTTTATACGACAGATTACGGTGTTCCAATGCTACAATTCTTTTCGTGAAGAAGTGCTGGACCGATTCTATTTTCTTCCGTTCACTAGCGGCAGAAGGCTAAAAAGAAACGAGCAGTATTCTAGGCGAGTTCTAACGTACATTTTATAAAAGCGGAGTCTAATATCAATAGCTGTAAAGTTTCGCAGGATAAACCCGGCAGTTCTGCGTGCTTTAAGACAATCAGGGCACAATGCTCTGAAAGATTGAAACCGTGGGAATATGATATGCCCAGATTCTTAACAACGCCAGGCACATTTAGATCGTGGCCATATATGCTTAGTTGAGGCTTATGGTCATTGCCAACAATCATAATGGAACATTTTTGCCAAGAAAGGGAAAAGTACCATGTGCAGCACCACTGAACAAAGGTTTCGAGATCATTTTGAATAGATCAAGCATGGTGTTTTGATCTTCCGTCTTGTATCCATAGGCAACTTTTAAATCGTCAGCATACATAAAGGGCCAACCATTCCACAATAAACCTAGCACATCATTGACAAAAAGACAAAATAAAACCGGGCCTAGCATAAAACCCGAAATAACTTCACTCCTCATACGTGCCGAGTTTGAGATCGCATTAGAGATCTTACCATGTTGTGTACGAGAGCGCAGGTAAGAAGATATCAATCTTAGAAGTTTACCACATATACCGAAAAAGGAGAGTTTCAGGAGAAGTAGGGCCTGGTCAACACGATTTAAGGCCTTAGTGAAATCGAAATAGAATACGTAAAGGGCAAAGCCATTATCCCTAGATTGAAGAACATGATCAAAGTGAGAGAGCTGACAGTTGTCACAAGACCTTGTTTTGAGGTACCCATGCTGGGCTGCACTCAATAGGTTATTCTCAGTTAAATGATACATCATCTTATCTTTGATCTAAGGTCATCAGGATTTTCGAAGCTGTGGCTGGTGTGTTGATGGCAGAAAATCGTCAAATGACGTAGATTGACCGTGTTTGGGGATAGGTAGAATGTGCGATTCCTTCGACACACTGGGAAAGTTTTCACTTTCCACAGCTTAATTAAATATCTTACGTAGAAGTGACGGGAAAATATCATTAGCATCCACCTTTATAATACTGATCAGTACGCCATCTGGTCCAGGACTATAAGATTGACGAAAACGTCGAATGGCTACGGTTACGTCCGAAAGGGGGGTGAAGGGGTACTTGTTAGAGGCAGCAACGCACAGCTTGCATTTTTTCGCTCCATTTGTCTCGTACAGGTGGTGAATGCTCCTGTGGCCGCCTCTAACTGGTACCCAACTCTCACCTGTGGCTCCTCGAAGTTGGGTTCTTCCCAGCGGCCACACCCCGGGCAACCGTCACGACCGGCGGGCTAAACCAGGTAAGGTTCTCCGGTGTTGTGTGTGCCTCCACACTCGGTATGTCTGACTCCCGAACTTCCCACCTCCCCCCTCTCAAAAAGTCCTACGGTGGGGGCGACAGCATCCCCGTAGGCGGCCCAGACTAACTCGGGTCGTTCTCCCACTAAAACAAATCCGTGACCCATAGTGGAGTTCGGCAGCCGCCTAAGATGTCCGAGCAGCCCTATTTAGGGATAGCACTGCTTGCCTCCTCGCGGAGGAAGGGGCTAGAAAATGTGCCCTAAAAAATGCTGGGTCTCACGTCTTCTGCAGCCGGTCACGGCTCGCAGATCGCAAACTACGCGGTCGTAAAACTCAAACAAACACAAATACCCCCCGTCCCCATCCCCCTCGCTATACGCTCCAGGCTGCTCTTGTGAGTCCACTCACACTAGCAGCCTGGAATGTTCGCTACCTTTTAGACAATCGTAGGAGCGACCGGCCGCAACGAAGGACGGCGCTAGTCGCTCGGGAACTGGCGCGCTACAAGGTGGACATTGCTGCTCTCAGTGAGACCCGATTCTCTGAGCAGGGTCAGCTGGAGGAGGTGGGGGCCGGCTACACTTTCTTCTGGAGCGGCCGGCCAAAGGCAGAGCGACGCGACGCAAGTGTTGCCTTTGCCATCCGTAACGACATTGTTGGACGTCTGCCCTGTCTGCCGCAGGGTATCAATGATCGCCTGTTGAGCCTCCACCTGCCTCTTCGGGGAGACCAGTTCGCCACCATCATCAGCGCCTACGCTCCCCCAATGACGAGCTCTGATGCGGCGAAGGACAAATTCTATGAGGACCTGCACGCCTTGCTGGCGACTGTGCTGAAAGAGGACAAGTTAATTGTCCTTTGTGACTTCAATGCCCGCGTCGCGACGGACCACGCTGCCTGGCAGGGAGTGCTGGGTCCCCACGGTCTCGGTAGCTGCAACGATAACGGCCTCCTTCTTCTGCGCACGTGTACGGAACACCGTTTTCTGCTGTCCAACACCTTCTTCCGCCTTCCGACGCGGGAGAAGGCCACGTGGATGCACCCTCGGTCGCGGCGCTGGCATCTGCTGGACTATGTTCTCGTCCGGAGGCGAGATCGACAGGACGTGCTGGTAACCAAGGCGATCCGCGATGCCGATAATTGGACAGATCACCGCCTCGTCATCTCTCAGATGAGGTTCCGACTGCAACCCCGACGAAGGCCCCAAGGTAAGAGGCCACCATGTAAGTTAAATACTCTTTTATTAAATTTGCCTGCTCACTGTTTTGATTTCAGCAACCAAATAACCGAGAAACTGGAGGACCTGCATGCTCCAGATGATAACGCTACCGTGGAGACACGATGGTGTCAACTGTGAAAGGTCATCCAGTCCACCGCCCTTGATGTACTCGGACGAGCACACCGTCGACACCAGGACTTGTTTGACGACAATGATGCCGACATCAGCAACTTACTCGCGGAGAAGAACAGACTACACAAAGCCTACATGGACCTTCGAATTGACGCCACCAAAGCAGCCTTTCAGATGCCGGTGCCTTATAAAACAACGGCTGCGGGAGATGCAGGATGCGTGGATGATCCGAAAGGCTGAGGAAATCCAGGGGTATGCGGACCGCAATGAAATGAAAAACTTTTTCAAAGCCATCAAGGCCATCTACGGCCCGTGTATCAAGGGGTCTGCACCACTGCTCAGCTCTGACGGCACAACACCGCTGACAGAGAAATCGCAAATTCTGAAGCGCTGGGCCGAGCACTTCAGAAATGCCGTAATTGCTCATCAGCCATCTCCGATGCTGCCATTGACCGGCTCCCTAAAGTGGACACGAACAATGACCTGGATCTGCCGCCTTCCCTACCAGAAACCATCCGGGCCGTGCAGCAGATTTCCAGCGGTAAAGCACCGGGATCCGACGCAATCCCACCGGAAGTCTACAAGCACGGCAGAACTCACAACACTCTTCCAGGAGATGTGGCGCCAAGAACAAGTTCCTCAGGATTTCAAAGACGCGACCATCGTCCATCTCTACAAACGGAAGGGGAACCGGCAACAGAGGCATCTCGTTGCTCAACATCGCCGGGAAGATCTTCGCCCGTATCCTTCTCAATCGTCTTAACGGTCATCTAGAGCAGGGCCTGCTCCCGGAAAGCATAAATACAAGACTCATAAATACTTATCTTCTGGCTAGGCACAAGGGCTCTCAATTTAATGATTTATATATCCATTATCTAAAAGCAGCTTTTTTTCTATCTTTAAAAACTATTTTTAAAAATTATGATAACTTTACATTTAAAATGTTTTTGGATAGCGTCTTTATTTTTATGTATAATTTTATGATTAGTAAACAATTTGCTTTTTAAAACTAACTTGCAAAACTTATTATTTTTTTATCTCTGTCTGTTAGTAGTATGTTTTTTTCCATTTTTTAACATCATTTATGCTCTATGTTATTCGAATGTGCAATGAGCCGCACGTCTAGGTTTTTGATATAGCTTTTATGAAACGAATGGTACTAGCGGTTTCATACAGCTAGATCAAACATAATCAACACTATGATATATAATACAAATATGAAGACTGTATGACTGCATTGAAAGTTTCTTACCGTTGAACTCTTCTTGCTCCTAATCTATTTTCACCTTTTTTAGCAATCAGTCAACTAAGTCTAATTATTCGGCAGACCCCACACCGGAATCGACTGCGCTCGCATCTGATTGGAAGTACCTATCCCTTCGAATCGACCGCAGACGTTTCTACCTCTGTCAAATGAATACCCTCGAACGTCAATAACAGACTAGTCTTGACTCTAAACATTATTTCCCTGATACATTCATCTTCATTCTGTATAGCTGTTTTTAACTTCATTTTTTTGCTATTTCTAAACCTTGGAAAACAGGTTTTTTACTTAAAACAAACTCGTCATTTCAACACTGCTATTTAAGCAAAACAAAACAAACCAAAGCTTAAGTGTTTAATGAAAAGAGGAGTTTGTTTTAGGTTTTTTCCTGTGTTCTAAGGATTTGACGGCGCCAAGCAGTGCCAAATCAATAAAACTATTACAATATTACAATGTGGCTTCCGCCGACACCGCGGAACAACCGATATGATCTTTGCCGCCCGCCAGCTACAAGAGAAGTGTCAGGAGATGCGAACTCACCTATACATTACCTTCGTGGATCTAACGAAAGCCTTTGACATGGTGAATCGTGAGGGACTGTGGAAAGTCATGCAGAAATTCGGCTGTCCTGAGCTGTTCACGCACATGGTGCGTCAGCTTCATGACGGGATGACGGCACGCGTCACTGACAACGGGACGGTATCCGTAGCATTCGCAGTGACCAACGGAGTGAAGCAGGGCTGCGTACTGGCCCCCACCCTCTTCAATATCATGTTCTCGGCTATGCTGATGGACGCCTACCGTGATGAGCAGCCTGGTATCCGCATCGCCTACAGAACGGACGGGTACCTTCTCAACAGTCGGCGTATGCAGGCCCCAACGCGCGTGTCTACGACTACAGTCCATGACTTGCTCTTCGCGGACGACTGCACCCTTAACACAGTGACGGAGGAGGACATGCAAAGGAGCATGGACCTCTTCGCCGAAGGCTGCGCCGATTTTGGATTAACAATCAGTACAGCCAAAACGGTTGTCATGCACCAGCCGCCACCCAGCGCGGAATACAATGCTCCTCGAATCAATGTCAACGGTGCTCAACTCAAAAATGTGGAAACCTTTGCTTACCTAGGAAGCACGATGTCTCGCAACACGAGAATCGATGACGAGGTTGCCCAACGGATCTCTAAAGCTAGTCAGGCCTTCGGCCGGCTGCAGACCTCCGTGTGGAATCGCCACGGTATTCACCTGAACACCAAACTGAAGATGTGCAAGGCCTTCGTCTTGACGACACTCCTTTACGGAGCGGAAACCTGAACCGTCTACTCGAACCAAGCCAGGAAGCTGAATCACTTTCATCTCAGCTGCCTCCGCAGAATACTGAAGCTGAGATGGCAAGACAGGATCCCGGACACGGAAGTCCTGGAGTGGACCGGAATCCTCAGCATCCATATCATGCTGAGGCAAGTGCAACTGCGATGGAGCGGCCACCTGGTAAGAATGGACGACGAGTGACTACCCAAACGACTTTTCTACGGAGATGTCGCTACGGGTTCTCGCTGGCAGGGAGGTCACAAACGACGCTTCAAGGACACTTTGAAGAAATCACTGAAGCAACTGCAAATCAACTCGGCGACCTGGGAGGACCTCACCCAGGATAGACCGGCATGGAGAAGATCAGTGAAGACTGGTTCAGCAATCTATGAGGCCAACCGGATCACCACCGCCAAGGCCAAAAGAGCGGCACGAAATTCACCAGCGCCCCGGACCAACACCGCCAATGCGCAGGCCCTGCCAACATGCCCGCGCTGTCATCGCATCTTCCGCGCGCAAATCGGCCTGGTTAGACATCTTCGGACGCAATGCACCAACAATCCGACAATTCCAATTTCTATGTCAAATTCGGCCAACCCTCCTTCTGACTCTCCCACCCTCACTCCTAGAATCAATTCCATTACTCCCACCATCATAGAGACCACATCCATCTACTCATCGCCTGCTACCCCCACCACCGCAACCACCACCGCCTTCGCCTTCATTACCTCCACCACCACCACCATTAGCGATGGGGAATCTCTCCTAAGCTGTACTCAATGCGACCGCACATTCACCTCACGCATCGGCCTGGTCGGTCACTTGTGAATACATCGTACAGAGACCAGTGAGCCAGTGCCTGGAACACCATCACACAGCAGAGATCGTCGCCTCCACTGCCCTCACTGTCCTCGCGCATTCACTCATCGCATGGGCCTATTCGGTCACATGCGCATCCATGACAGCGGAATACACCACAATGCCGACAACACCGATACACCGAAATTGGCTGCGGGGTGGGGGATGCACTGTTGTGAGAGGCACAGAAGCATTATTTTTGGGCAAGAATGCTTGTATGTTTCGTTTATCAGCCTCAGTATGAGGTCTGGGTGGTAGCTGGAAATAAGATGTAGTTGGAATGGGAATGTTTTTAGTAGAAATAGGCGATCGTAATGGAGTAGTTTTCATGGAGAGGCTAGATTTTTGCGGTTTTCGAGTGGTTGAGACTTTAGCCAGACTTGTCTTTGAGGTAGAAAATTTTCGTTGGTTTACCAGGAGTAACTGGTAAACTTGGTATGGGTATGGTAATAGGAGAAGTACTGCCGTCTTGAGAAAGAATAAAAGAAGTACTGTTTTCTTGGGATCCTTTCCATAATCTTGCCAAGGATGCCTGTCAAGCTTATGGGCCTGTAGTTTGTCACTGACGCCCGGCTACCGCTTTTGTACAAAGGAGTTATATGTGCCAGCTTCCAATCGCTAGGAAGTGTTCCGGAGTCAAATGACTTTTGAAAGAGCACTGACAGAGGTGCGGAAAGTTCAATTGCGAGTTCTTTAAGAAGCTTGGGTGGAAGCTCGTCTGGTCCTGGGGATTTCGACTCTTTTAGTTCTTTTAATTCCCTTCGGATCAGAAATTCGAAGAAAAGTCTATGGCTTATGTTTCTTGATGTCAAAGAAAATGCCATCAACTGGAAGACCTTGGCCTATGGCCTTTGCCCATTTTTCCTGCGAGTAAAGACCACTTGCAAGGCATAAGTGACCAGGACAATAGCCATGCTGGGCACCACGTAATATATTCAGCTGCTCCAGATACGTCATTAAATATCTCATAATAATTTGTTTCATGACCATGTACAAAATGCAAGTTTAACTAATCGGACCGTAATTTTCCAACTCCAGCCTGGACCCTCCTTTGTAAATCGGGGAGATAAAAGCAGTTTTCCGCTCCTAGGGTAGTTTTCCTTCTTTCACGAACTTTTGGAATATCATAGACACCGGCTCACGCAATACATTGGCCAATTCTCGAAGGGCATGCGGATGAATTCTATCTGGACCGGGCGACTTCGAAGACTTCAGGTGAAGTAATTCTGTCCTTATCAATGTGGGCGATAAGTAAAGATTATTTTATAGTGCAAACGTTACCGAATTTGGTAGTTGCCCTGGGTAGGGAAGTGGAGGAGTATTTTTTTCATGAGTGAATGAATGCAAGGTGTTAGAGAGGACTGAGGCTTCCGTTTAGTCATCCGTCTCCAGGACTCAGTTTGGAGACCACAGCGCTGGAATCGGGTCACGATTTCTTTGGTTATTGCAGATGTAGCCGTATAGGATCTTGGGATGCTCCAAAGAGTTCTGTAGAATGGTAAGCTCATAGTCCTTTAGGAGGTTGATTGCCTGACGCTTACGGACACCCTGTTGTCGTTTGTATACCTACAAGTGTTTGAAAATCCCCATTAGTCGAAACCACTTCCACATCTCATTTCTTCTTTTAAAGAAGATCTGAATTTCGCATTTTATGCACAGCGGATAATTGGTTGTTTTCTATCGTTTTT
Source organism: Schistocephalus solidus (assembly GCA_017591395.1). NCBI lineage: Eukaryota > Metazoa > Platyhelminthes > Cestoda > Diphyllobothriidea > Diphyllobothriidae > Schistocephalus > Schistocephalus solidus. The sequence continues at coordinate 79,404 of WEDG01004529.1, forward strand.
AAGGGGACAATCAAGACTAGCGATACTTTTATCCAACGAGCTGAAAATACTCAGAAATTTGATTACAGTTCCTCGTATTTAGGTCATCCACGATATTGCTGAGATTTGTATGCGCATGCTGGAGAAATCTCCCTTTCAGGTGTTTGTTTCCAGTTACTTGTGTGAGTCAGGCTGATAGAACATAGAAAACTAAAAGAGCAGTACAATATGTTCACTAGTACGCATTGTTTAGTATACTTCAATATGTTAAGGGGTAATAGGCATTGCCTTTGAAGACCCTTTTAGAAAACGGTACCTACAATATTGCGGTGGAACTACATGTTACTAAAAAGTAGTGAGCAGCATATTCAAGTAGAACGAAAAAGGTTTAATAAACCATGTATATATGTATATTTTGAAGGGTTACAGGCATTGCCCTTGATGACCCTATTGATATAAAACTATCATTCCATGTGTACAGTCAGTATAAAAAATGATGTACATTTAAAAATGTGTTGGATCATACACTTGGACAGATTAAACTTAAG